>JAQZBX010053448.1:0-18869 GCA_029593785.1 Cabassous unicinctus | reverse complement strand
TCAGGGTTCACACCCAGGCTTCCCCATTTATTAGCTATATGTCCTACAGTATTTAAAATCCTTGATGGGCCTCAGTCTTTTAATCTGTAAAACGGTGGAAATAATTCCCACTTCGTAGAATTATGAGATTTTGATGAGACAAGTATAACTCACCTAACGCCAAGCACCTAGTAGGTGCTCGATCAAAAATGGCAGCCGTTGCTATGATCACTGTCAGAATTCAGGACTTAAATGTTATTTGAGAGGATATATATGAGGGGAGGGGGGACGAAAGCAAGAGGAATTGGAGTCAGCGTCCGTGCTGAAACTAGAACCCTGGTTTCCTGCCTAACTAAAGGATGTTAAGCAGGCTCCCTGCGGGGCCTCAATCTTCAGATCTGTAGGCCCTCAAGACCTTCCAGCTCCATCAGTAGATACTGTGATGCCTGTCCGAAGTCCTCTGACTCAGGCTGCAGTGCCAAAGAAATGCACAATAACCCCCACACGGTGACATTGCGCTTTGCTGTCACCGAAACGCCCTTACAAGTTCTGGCTTGGATGACCACTAGAAGTGCAACACGCAGGCAGAAAAGAGGCAAGACTCACCAAGCTCGGGAGAAACCTGGGAGCCGTACACTCTCCAGAGGACAGGTCTGCCCGCCCGCGGGTATTCAGGAACGCCAAGGATTACATTTCGAATCTCGCGGGAGGGACCAGGAGCCAATCGCTGAGCTCGCCCTCCGACCCGGAAGCAGAGGCGGCGCGCGCCGCAGCAGCTCCTCCGCCCGCGGAGACCGGCTCCCTCTGGCCGCGGCCCGGCGCCTTCCGGTTAGTATAGCGCGGGGAGCTTAAGGACCCGCGCCGCTTCGCGGCCGGCTGTCCCGCTCTCTCATCCTATTCCCGGGAGTTTCTCCTCTCTCCCGGCCATCCCTTCCTTCCCTGCGACAGCGGGCCCGGGAAAACGGGATCGGGTCTTGAGGGACTAGCCTGGGTAGGGGAGAGGCATCAGGGCTCTTTGCAGTCTTTTCTTGTTCTCTTCCCTCCTTCTCTGCCCTTCCAGTTTTAGAGGGGAAAGTCCAGCCCGCTGTATGCAGTGAGCTCCGGCACTGCTTAATGAACTTAAGTCCGGGGTCGGAACCGAGTTTCCTGACCTCGAATCTTCCACACTTCCCTTACCGCTCTGTCTCCGTAGACATCTCACCTGCTGGTCACCCTTAACAAGTGCCCAGGCTAGAGTGCCCACTCTTGAGGTTAACAGCTAATAAGCTACCTGAGATGGGACTCAACTGATACTCAGTAAATTCTCATCAAGTGCTTGATGTGTTCTTACAGAGCCCAACTGTTTTCAGGAGCATAAAACTCTTATATCCAATAAAAATAAATAAATAAATAAAAAAACTCCTGGAATCCATAATTCTCATTTGGAATACTACTTCCAGAGTGCACACCAGACCCTAACAAGTTCAAGTTTTGTACCTGGTTTTATGAATACCATTTCTAAATCGCATTTTGGCTCTAACAGGTATGACGATATTTTGTATCTCCTTCATACTGAATCATAACTATCCCTGAATTGCGAACTTCTTCAAGGCAGGGGCTGTTTTTTCCTTCACTTGCACTGGTGCCCAACATATAGTAAAGTCTCAAATCGTCGCTTCGCTTGCTTACAAGCTTCCCAAGTTTTTTAACTTTCTAAAGCCTCAGTTTCATCTGTGAAGTGGAAACCATAGTACTTCCCTCTTAGGTTTGTGCAAAATGTGATAGTGGCAGTAAAGTACTTTAAGTGATACCTACAAATAGTGCTCAGCTATTATTAATTTTTTATAAATGTGTTTGATAGTTGATTTCTCTTTGCAAGTACCGTATCTTTTAAATGGTCTATACAGAATTTTGTGATGATTTACTCTGCAGGTATCATTCACAAATGTGGAAAAGAGGAAAGCTGTGGAGCAAGTGTTGAACCATTAATAAATTGATCTAATGTATAAGTATTTTAAATATTTCATTGCTTTTGAGCTCTCTGTGGCATTGTAATGCCATGTCTTCATTTTGATTGATTTACTAAATGACTTACGTTTTAATTATTTCTAATTGTATCTGTTTCTGCTGTAATCCACAGTTTCATGACCTTGTCCAGTTGAAGGCTATTTTATTTTTATAACTCCTTGAGTTTTGACATAGAAGATGAAGCAAGATGCCACCAGAAATGCTGCCTACACTGTGGATTGTGAAGATTATGTGCATGTGGTAGAATTTAATCCCTTTGAGAGTGGAGATTCAGGAAACCTAATTGCATATGGTGGCAATAATTATGTGGTCATTGGCACGTGTACATTTCAGGTTAGTCTACACAACTAAATGACAGTGAAGATATTTCACTCATTAAAAAACTTACATAAACCAAAGCTAAATTTTGAAAATAGATTGAATACTGAGTTTGAATGTAAAAAAAAAAGATATGAAAAACCACAGAGAAGGCCCTTCCCAATAATAAGTGTCTGAGGTTATGCAGACATTATACACATGGAAAAAGAAGAGTATGAGGCTCCTTTTTTGCCACCTGATTAGTTACAGAAATTTGAAAGTTATGGTAAGTTGAACATTGGTATGCACAGGAAAAATTCCATTAAGTGGGATGCAATTAATTACAATTTTTTCTGCACTCCACTTTGACATGAAACAAGCTAATATTAAAAGCCTAAAATCCTATCCTCCAGGAGATTTTATGGCTTTCATGAGATTCAGCTTTCCTATTAATATGCTCTCATACTTTTCACAAATTTAAAGCATAAATCTAGAGTTTATGAAGTATGAAATCATATTAATTGAGCAGACAATTCAGTAGTCATTAAGAGCATGCATTCTAGAGCTAGAATGCCTTAACTTTTCATTCCTGCCTGCTTTACTTCTTATCTGTGTGACTTTGATAAAGTACTTACCACTCATCTAAAAATGGGTTTAAAAATGGGTTTAAACTTTAATAGAGTTCTGTGAGGATTTAATGGGTTAGTACATATAATGTTCCTAGAATAGCATCTGCCAATTGTGAGCCACAAATACATTTTAATTGTCATTGATTGGGGCAGTGATGAAACTTAGGCACAACCCCATATTTAATCACCAAAGAAAGATTGATTTGTGTTGAGCACACACCAGGTTTTCTCACAGGAATGTTCTACATGTAAGAGAGACTTTGATCAAGAAGTCAGGAATTTCTGGTTAATCCTCTGTTTGCCAAAATATTACTTAGAAAATCATTATTTCTCAAATTCTGATTAATCAATGAAGTTAATTTAGCAGTGACCAATTTTCAAATATTTAAAATAACTATCACTAAAGGCATTATAAACATTATTTCCTCTTTTACTCAGGAGCAAGTTGAGCATACAGTGTTTTGAAATAAAAAATGCAGTTTATAATTTTATAGTATTATGCAATGAATGTGTAAAGTTAATACAAAGTTGGGCTGGAGTCATATTTATCCTAAAGGAAAAGTGTAAATTAAAGGTTTCAGTTTGTCGTTGTCTGAGTAGAATATGAGAGCTCTTACGTTATCCCACATTGTCTCTTTGGATAGGCATAGGAACTTCTAGATTTTAGACTAAATACAATCCTCAGCCAGACTTAAGCTAGACTACCAGATTAGGGTCATAAAAAGTCATGAGTAAGACAACTGATATATCAGTTATATAACTGATATAACAGTTTTAAGAGTTTAAAAAGACCGCGGGTGGGGGAGCAACGTAGCTCAGTGGTTGAGCACCTGCTTCAGACGTACGAGGTCCGGGGTTCAATCCCTGGTACCTCCTTAAAAAAAAAAAAAATAGGCTTAGGGGAAACCGGTTTTCTAATGCAAGCCTCTAAGCTACAAAAGAATAAAGCAACCACCTACAGGGGAAACTTTTTTATTTCATTACTTTTAAAGTAGAATTACGTTTAGAAATACTGAAAAGTATGCTTTATCTCCATTTTTTGATCAATTAAGAAATGTTGGGGGAGAAAGTCAAAGAAGAAGGGAGAAGAAAAAAATAGGAAAGGTAGAATTGATGGGTGATAGAGAAAATGGCAAAAAGAAGAAACAAATAACATTTGTATCGCTCCATTATGGTTTATGGTCACATGCATTGTGTTAATTAATCATTTGACCAGTGAGACTGACAAGGTAGGTCTTATCCCCAAATTCCCTAAGGAAGAAATTTGAGATTTTATTAATTTGGCAAGTAGTGAGCAAAAATTATATTCTGTGCCAGGCACTGTGGATACGGTTAAACAAGAGTGCCCCTGTTCTCACGGAGTTTCCTTCCATTCTACTTCAAAGAAGTTCAGGGATTTGCATTACTAGTAAATGAAGAAACAATGAAGTAAATGAAAATCCATCCTTAAAAATCTGTTCTTTTTCTTCTGTGCTCTCATTCAGATGGGTTGAAGCCTTCGTTCAAATGGTTCTGAAGGAGAATTGAATTCCAGTAGTTTGCCCTTGGGCACTTAGAATAAAGTATTGCTTTCCGTTGAAGTTATTTTTTATCTAATTAAATGCAATTAAACATTATTCCTATTCTCTCATTTGGAACCTTCAAGTTAAAAGCACCCCGATTTATGCCGCTTGTCTTGAGGGAAACTTAAGTGAAGGTAACTTGAAGGGAAAGATTTTTAGTTCCTGTCAGAAAGGTAGTTCTCATTGTAAGACTGATAGGAAAACTATTCTTATTGTAAGACTGATATCTAAAGTGAATCTGAAGTTCAACAAAGTATTTTCCAGAATCTCATGCTTTTGAATATGATGGAAATATGAGCTGAATGATAGTACTGTTCATTAGTTTCATGTATCTGTCAAATATTCATTCATTTATTGCATACTAAGTGCTAGGAACTGATGAAAAATATGTTTTTAAAAAACAAGGAGTTAATTAAATGTAAAACAATACAATAAGAAAAGTATAAACAACCTATGTATATAGGGTAGAGGGGCAATGAAAGTTTCTTAGTCTGTTCAAGGATTTTCATTAATGAACCGAGGCCTTTACCGGTATAGGGCTTTGTCCTGGGCCTTGAAATTTTTAGCATTTTTATTAGGGACTTGGAAGAGAACTTGATTTAAGCATTCAGTTTATGCAGAACAAGAAGCTGAAAAGGATACCTAATGTTTTGGATGGCAGACATTATGTAACAAGTATTTTTTGAGAACCTGCTGTATGCCAGGCTTTGTGCTCAGAATCTAAACATTGTTTAATAAATTGGATTAAGGACCAAGTTGAACCAGCTAAAATTTAATAAAGATAAATACAAATTCTTAAAATGATAGACTATTGGAGTTGCAAGGAAGAAATGTGACTTAGGATCTTTAGTCACCTAGATGAGATTTTTTACATGTTTCTTGTACAAAGTCTTTGAAATCTGGTGTGTGTTTTTGTATTTTATAGCACATCAGTTTTAACTAGCCGTATTTCAAGTGCTTAGTAGACACATGGGTACCATATTGGACAGTGCAGATCTATATTCTCTAAAAATTGACAGTGATGCTTAATGTTTACCTAAGTTCTCAGCAGTATGTTATGATTCAAAGGAGATAATGTATTTGAAGACAAATTTTAGAATAGTATTAAAAAATGTAAAGCTGTCATGTGGAAGAATGATTATACTAGGAATGATAAATGGGTTTTATGTCATTTGTCAACTGTTTAAGTTGCTGCTTATAGTGCTGTGTATAAGGCTGATGTGTAAACTGCATCGTTGAGTGTGTTTACCTAAGGGATATCAGCTATGGACAGATATTTGCCATTAGTGAATTAGACTTATTTTGTATAGTTCCAGAAAGCAGAACTTGGACCAATGAATAGAATTTACATGGAAACAGATTTTGGCTTAATGTTAAGGAGTAACTTTCTAGTAATTAACGCTATCTCAATAAGCTCTTCTGAGAAATAGCTGCTTCCCTCTCATTGGAGGTGCTCAGAGAGAGGTTTCAATCTCTTTTTTCAGATGTTCTACCAGAGATTCAAGCATTAGATGAAAGAGTTGGACTAAATAAACTTTACAGGCTTGTCTAACTCTGAAATTCTGTATTTGGCCATAAATGGGTATGGTAGGAGGGCCTGCCAATTTCAAACCCTTAGAATAGTCCTTCCATCAACTTGGCTTTGCCCCAACCTCAAATATGCTGGATTCTTGTATAATCATTTGTATTATAGCAAGTTTTCCAAAGTATCTTAATTTCCTGTCTGTACAATACTGCCTACAACCCAAACTAAACCCAAAATAGCGTTCATCTCTGCCTATACCACACACATACCCTACCCTTTTAGTTGGCTCAATGGCAGATAACGCTGCCAGGGGGGCGAAAAAATAAACCTCACTGGTAATACATAAAACTCAGGCTATACAGACCCCGGGATTTTCTTATCCCTACTCTTCACCACCACCCAATTATTTCATATATGTAATTCAGGTAACAAATTACAGCATCTTATTATCACCACTGCTATTAACAGTAGCAAAATAATGTGCATTTTAGTATAAAACCTTCATTTCTCAGGAGATTGATTTGTCGGGTATGAAAAAGTAACCCAAACTAATAAGCTATGATTAGGCTCCTAAGCTTATTTTTAAAATGCTTAGTGGCTGCCACCTTAGGAAATCTGGCTGTTAGCTATACAGTTTTTATCCATACAGATTATGTATTGACAAAATTTGACTTTTTCTTTCCTTGATAAATATTTCTATTTCCTTTTTTCAATTATGGAAAAATTTTTTGCTGTTAGCTCTTTTTTGGGGTGGGGAGGTCCATGGGATCGAACCCAGGACCTACATGTGAAGCAGGCACTCAACCACAGAGCTACACCCACTCCACTTTTTTTTTTTTTAAGTAGTGTTAACTCTTAAGTTTACCTGAAATTTAAAGTAATTTTCAAACAATATCTGTATTATATAGAGAAAGAGATATGTAATATATCTATGAAATGACTTTGCTAGAATCCCAAAGGCCAGCCTGGGAAAATTAACACATCTGCTTCAATTCAATTAGAGGACACATTATAAAACTTTACATTTAGAGTCAGAGTAAATGAAATATTTAAAACAGGTCTTCAATTAATTACTATCTATATAGGCATATATAGTTCATTAAACATCGAGTTTCATCTCTTGATTTTTTCCCTAATGTCATTTTATAATCCCATGAGCTGAGCTTTTTAAAAAGATAACTATAGTCACTTGATGATATACAGGATTCCTGAGGCAATTTTGTCATGAAAATATTTGCTTTAGTCTCTAGGCCTAGGTAGTGTGCCAGTTAAAATAACAAAATGATTTATTTTAAATGTTGGAATAATCTATGCATATAAAAGTATGTATTTATATGAGGAATAGAGTAATCAAATGAATCCTTGTGTACCTACTACCAAGCTCAAGAAATGGAACATTAGCAATTCCTTTGAAGCTCCCTGGTACTGCCTTTCCTTCTTGCCACAAGAGGTAGCCATGTCTGAAATTTTATATTAGTCATTCCTTGATTTTCATGTTTTAAACATTGAAATTATTTTGTATTATGTCCTATAATTTGTTGCTATTGCTTAAAATATTTGTGAGATTCCTCCATGTTAATTTATTTTCACTACTGTATAGTGTTTTTTCATATGAATATACCACAATTTATTGATCCATTCTCTTGTTGATGGATATTTAGATCAGTATTTTTTTGCTGTTGAAAACATATTCTTCTCATGTCTTCCGTTTGTGACTTTTTTTTTACCCCTTTATTTCATTTTTCCTTCCTGATAATTTGGAAGTTCTATGTGCTATTTCTCTTATTTTAGTGGTAATCAAAGATATTTGGACACGCATACTTAAATTAGACAAAGTCAGAATTGATATCTTTACCTTTCTTCATGAATAAGACAAGGAACTTTGAACACTTGAACTGTTATCACCACCCCCTCAAACTTATATTGTTGTCTAGTATTTTAATTCTCTATCATTTTTCTTTACATTTTAAAACAACAAATTAGTGTTGTTGTTTTATATGGCTAATATTTGTTTAGATGTACCCACCTGTTTGCCCTTGTTTGTTTGTTTGTTTGTTTCTGTAAAGGGCCAGATAGTAAATATTTTAGGCTTTTCTAGCCACCTATGGTCTTTGTAGCACATTCTTCTTTGGTTTTTGTTGGCTTATTTGTTTTGTTTTATTTTATAATTCCTTAAAAATGTAAAAACAATGCTTCATTTATAGGCCATAAAAATTAGGCCAGATTTGGTCTGTGGACATAGTATCCAGCCCCTGCTTTAGGAGATCCTTTAGTGAGAGTCTGTTGGTGCTTACTCTTGGTGTTTGTTTTTCATAACATAGCTTTAATACAGGCTTATTCTTGAAAAATAGTTTAGTTGCATCTACAATTCTAGAGTTATTTTCCCTCAGCATCTTTCTTTCATTGTTTCTGCTGAGAAGGTGGTTTTTGGTCTAATTATTATTCTTCTATAGGAAGTCTGTCTTTTTCTGACTCCTGCTAAGATCTCGCATATGCTCTTGTGACTGTATGCAAGCTTTCCTGTGTGTGTGTTTCTGCAATTTCACTACATTGTATCTAGACGTAAGTTTCTTTTATTTAAACTGCCTGGGATTTATTATCCTTAGGTTCCTATCATCAAGTATAGAGAATCCTTTGTCATTATTTCTTTAAATATTGCCTCTTCTCCATCCCCTCTATTCTCTTCTACAACCCAGAATTCATATATAGTAGAACTTCTCACAGAGTATACCATGTCTCTTAACCTGTCCTTTTGCTTCTCTGTTTAGCATTCTTACGGATTTCTTGAAATCTGTCTTCCAATTTAGTAATTGGCCCTTGAGCTGCTTAAGTATTGTTTTATTGTTGTCATTTCACTTATGGCAATTTCATCTCCAGAAGTTTTGTTTAGTTCTTTTTAATATCTGGCTCATCATTTTTCATAACCTCTTGTTTACTCATACTTTAGATTATCTCTTTTATTTCCTTAAATATATGTTACTTTTGCAAGGGTCAGAAGGCCTAGAAGTAGTTCATCCAGAGAGAATTTGCCTTTGTTTCCCTCAAGTGCTTAGGGCTGCTGCTACCATATGACCACTTTAAAATAAATTCTTTTTCATTTTCTAGAGCACATAGTGTGAATTCAAGCCCCAAAATCAAAGAGGGTTTTCCTTTTCTTGGCCTTTACCCAGAGCCATTTTAGGTATTTTGCACAGGAGAGCCCTCCCCCCACCCCCTTCACCTTTAAGGATAATGAATCTATGCAGAGATCTCTGATCTGGCATCCTTTCTTGTGAAAGGCACTAAGTTTTATCTTCTGACCCTTGCAAACTGAAGCTTTAAGTCCTTGGATATGGACAAATGACCTTAAAGCAGCTTATTGCTTTGTTGTTTCTCTGAATTTGGATTTTTGCATTTTTGTAGTGGGAGAGCTTTTCTGGTTATTTTGCATATCTGCGGACATAGATGGCTTGACTTTGTAAAAGTCATTTTTCTCTCATCTTCCCATGAAGATACAGCTGAAATCATTTTAGTAGTACTGAACTAGGTAAATAAACTGTCTTTATTAAGCATTTTTACCCAGAATCAAATAACCAAAAGACTAGATTAGCCAGATTATTATTTGTATAGTCACTACTCATAGACTGTTAAAATACAAATTACCTCTCTGTAACATCTTACTCATGTATTAGCTCCATATGTAATACTATATGAAAATCTTAATACCCATTATAATGACTTTGAAGGAAATAAGGTCTCAAGGTATCTTCTACATAATTAAGACTTTCTGTTCAGTATATATTTTATTATATTGAATTCTAAGTCTGTTAGTCAATAATCCATGAATTCTAATTCATTTACCTAGAAGATTCTGATACTCATAGCATACTATTTTCACTGAGTTTGCTTTGAAATGTTTTACTATTAGGAATAAAATATCTCCTTAGATAAGGTATCACGTATTTACTATTTGTTTTTAGTTGCCTTAGAGTTACTTTGTGAGGTTCATACAGTTAGAGATTTTTTTAAAATTCAATTAGCTAGTTAAGTCTGAGTATCTAAATACTTTGAACTTCTCAAAACCATGTACACATTCCCAATAAATTTTTAATAATAGTGGAATACAGATTATTATATTGTCCTCATAACTTATTAAAATATTTACTGTGCATGCTTAGGAGGAAGAAGCAGACATCGAAGGGATTCAGTATAAAACACTTCGAACATTTCATCATGGTGTCAGGGTGAATGGCATAGCTTGGAGCCCAGAGACTAGACTTGATGCATTGCCTCCAATAATCAAGTAAGTTTAAAATTGTTAGATACAGTAGTGATTAGTGTCCTTTTATTGTGTTAAGTGATCATAAGTTTTTGATCATAGAGACTTTTTTCTCTCTGGAACTTACATTTCCGTTTTCCCCAACCCCAGATATTTGCTTTTATATCATAAATTTGGCTTATCATCTGAATTTGTGATTAAATATATGATTTATGATTTATATATCTACATGAGTGTAGGCACCTCTAGTCCTTTCTGTATATGTCTTGGGCTCGAGGAATTCCTCCATTTGATAAAAATGTCCCTTCTTCTCTAGGAAAGTTTCCTTGGTCCCAGGCACTGAACTGTATGTCCTACAGCCAGTATTCCCTTGCCCCAGGTAGTACAAATTGTCCGCTCTCCCACAGCACTTGTTGGAGAGCATTTTGAGCCACCTTCTACATGCAGAACAAGTTCTGGGATGGCAAATCCCTCAGGCCACCTCCAGACAGTTGGGCCAGACATGCAAGCTCTCAGAAGGTACACAAGAGTTACTCTGCTCCTTCTGGTACCAGGACCACGGATCTGTACTGGGGTGCAGACCAGCTCTGAACCTAGCCGATGAGGTGTAGGGGAAGGGCCAACCAGGGCATCTGGAAATCCTACCATTTTTAAATAGTCTTAATCTTGATTTGGCATTTGCCCTATTACTGTGGTCCTTTAAACTCTCTTCTGGAGGTTTGAGTAAGATGTTTCTGCCAGTTCTTGCTGATTGTTCAAAGATTTTGTGGCTGGACAATCCTGGAAATATCTTACTCTGCCATGTGGATCAGGGTCATTAATTTTAAAGACAATATTTTTAGAGCTAGCTGACAGTACAATTTTGGGGTTTTCAAATATATATTTTTATTATAAAAACAATACATGCTTATATTTACATTGAGAAAATGCAAAAACATAAGGGAAAAGTGCCACCTACATACCCAATTCTCTTTCCTTTTATTTAATGAATAATTTTATACAATTGAAATTAAATTATATAAGTAAGTTTATATGCTTTTTTTTTTTACTTTACATTTTTTTTCATGATATTCCCAAATAAGTAATATTTTTTCATGACGGCATATTGATCTGTCAAGGTGATTGAGGTATAACTTATCCCTTACCATCGTTAACATTTATCTTACAGTTAGAAAGAAACCCTTCCTCGTGATTTTCTCTTTAACATTTAGTTACCTTCAGTCGTGTTCTCTCACTCCCTGCCACCCCCTTCTTTTCCATCCCCACTTGCTGTTTTGTTTTGTTTTGTTTTTTCACAGTGGCTGGAGATTAAACAGTTTGCTTTACTTGATTTCTTGGAGTTTTTCTGGTTTAATTGAGGGATTTAAATTCCTCTAACATATATAAACAAACTAAAGCAGCAAAGATTGAGAGACAAGTGGGCCAACATGGGGATGACTGTAATGTTTCGTGTGGGTTTTTTGTTTTTTGTTTTTTTTTTTATTAATTCTAGTAAGATTCTTTCATTAATTTTTTTTAATGAGTATTTTTTGACTACTGTTAACCCCTCAGTTTTTTCTGAAATTGACCTCTTTCTTCTAGTAATACCTTCTTTTAAGCCCTCTTACTTGAGATGTTCATTTTTAACACCTTCTAAAAATGACTTTTATCAGTTTTAAAGATGACATTTTGAACAGAGATTTTAAAATGATTTCTTTGTGGCATAACTTTGAGAAAATATACTTTAGGAGACCCTCCACATTACTAGCAAATTGGTCCTAAAGTTTCCAGACTGAGGAAAGAATGAACACCCAAAACAATAATGGAACAAATTGAAGAGAGGAGAATTAGCTAGAATAAGCTTTGTTATAGTCTGAACTTTTTTTTAATGTATGAAATATAGCATACATGCTTCAAAGTATATGGTATATGGGGAATGGATGTAGCTCAAGTGGTTAGCACTTACTTCCCAAGTATGAAGTCCTGGGTTCAATCCCCGGAACCTTCTTAAAAAAAAAAACAACAAAGTATGGTATATATAGGTACAGATTAACATCATTATTATAAAGCAAACATCCATGTGATCATCACCCAGATCAAGAAATAGAACGTTGCCAGCACCCCAGGTTCCTCATTTACCCCTCTCTAATCATAACCTTCTCCCTTCGCCTTAAAGGAAGTCATTTTCATGATTATTATGATAATCATGCCCTTGCCTTTCTTTATAGTTTTATCAGGTATTTATGCATGCCTAATAATATAGTTTAGTTTTGCACTTTTTTTTTTAACTGTCTTTCAAATGGAATCTTTATGTGCTGCTTGAATTCACTTGACATTACTTGTATGCAATTCATCCATGTTATTTACTTATTCATTTGAATTACTTCATGGTATTCCATTATGAATTTAGTACAGTTTATCCATGCTACTGTAGATGGACATGTGAGTTGTTTCCCCTTCAAGGTTATTTTGAATAATGCTGCCATGAGCATTCTTGTACATGTATCCTGGTATGTATTTGCTATTTGCTGGTATTTCTTTAAAATTTATACTTTGGAATAGATATTTCCAAACAGTTTTCTAAAATGGTTGCTCCCTTAACATACTTTCCCCATAGCAGCTGGCATACATTTCATGAACATTTCTTAGACCTTCTCTTTCTCCTCCTTTTCCTTTTTCTCTCCTTATTTCTTCTACCTGCAAGAGAGGAGTGACAAATGGAGAGGGAGATTGACTAAAGAGACTGAATCAAAGGAAGGTAGACTAGCCTAGACTGGGGATGTTGAACTGAATTGGAAAAGGCCCTGATATCAAAACTTGGGTATTAACCACCTCTGATGCCATGAAAGTGCCAGAGGCCGCACAGAGAGAATATTTCTTTTCAAAAGCATATTAGAAGACATCCTTCTTCATATGACCTTCTCTCCTATGTTTCTCCTTTTTCTGTCTCCTAAGGATACTAATCATTGGATTTAGGACCCATCCTAAATCCAGGATGATCTCACCTTGAGATCTTTAACTTAATTATATCTGCAAAGACTCTATTTCCAAATAAGGTCACATTCACAAGTTCTGGTAGTTGGGACTTAAACATAGCTTTTTGGGGCCACTATTCAATCCACTACTAATAGTATGAAATTCCTATGCACTGTATAACTACATAGAAATGCAAAATATGCTGTGCACTAATGTAATGCAGGTTGTGCTCTTTCATATAAACTCTTTAAGAATCACACTAGACAGTAACCTTCATGAAAATTTTGTTTCATATTTGTAAAGTATATGATGAAACTCTTAAAATTATAAACTGCAAAGCTACCTAAAAATTACTTAATGATATATCCAGGAAATATTTCCCAAGATATATCCTAAGAACACCTCCACCTTTGTCACACACACACACTCACAACACACTTCTCTCGTCCAAAATATTGGATTATGAACACTTGAAAACAGCACGTCCCAATTTGGGGTAGGGGGAGAAAATACTAAAAATAGTATTTCTCTTCTAAGAAGACCTTGGACAAGGAAGGGGGTTTCCCTGTTGGCTTTGATTTGTTTCCTATTACGGCTCTTGTACAGTTTCTGAGAAGGAGTATGGTAGCACATATCTATACAGTCTATAGAATAGGAGCCTTGCTTGAGGGAAACCCTTAAATGTTGTGAGTAGAGAAAAAAGGTTAACTTTAGTCAGAACTGAAGAAGTATAAACCACTACAATATGCTTCTTACTAAAGAAGAATTGGAAAGAAACTTTTTAAAAATATATAAATGTAATTTGTTTCTGCCTAAGCCATTTGTTACCTGATGTGCTGAGAATCTAGAAATTTTAGGGTTAAAGTTAAGAAATACTTATTTGCTGTTTAAATGTTGTTTTTTAAGTAACATCCATTGAGGAACTACTGAAAAAAAAGGTCTCAAATATTTATGGTCAGTACAAGTAATACTCCAGCTTTAATAAGTATAAATATACCAGGCATTATAGGTTTAAAAAGAGTATATTCTGTTATCTAATTTAATTTATTTGGAGGAATAGAAAAGGTAAGAAATCTTGTGGATAACTGAAGAAGACAGACAAAGGCAGTTCTTAATCTCTTATTGAACTGACTAAAATGACAATGCTTTTTAAAAATCCCCCCTTTATACTTCTAAGAAAACATTTAAAATTAAATCCATCTGCTGATTTAGTATAAAATTCCACACTTTTGAGACAAATCTAGAATATATTAATATTTTGTGTGTTTTCAAGACACAAGAAAGTAGGATGTATTAAAATGCATCCTACTTTCAGTAATGGCCATATAACATATTTTTATAATAGAGCCACAACATCCCCCATCCCTCTTCCCCAAAAAAACATGATAACAAATTACAAAAATAGCCTTGGTGATTTGAGGGCAAGAGGGACTTTTACTTGAGAGGCTAAAAATATAGTTTTATTTTGTTTTTATTCTTCCAGATTTTGTACTTCAGCTGCTGATATGAAAATTAGATTATTTACTTCAGATCTTCAGGATAAAAATGAATACAAGGTATATTGACAGCTATAATTTGTACATCTTTAGAATTTATTTTAAAATATATCTTATTTTTTTATTTTTAAATTACACTTATCCCAATTCAAAATGACTTTTTAGGTCATCTTGAAAGCATATAATTTAGGGTCTTATTGCCTCTATTTTAACCTATGGTAAGTATGTTCTTAGTAACAACTGTGGATTAAAAATCTCATATCGCTTATTAAATTAAAATATTAGGCAGGCACAGCAAATGGGAAAGGATTAGAAACTCACACTTGAGAGTAGTCAGTGCAGAGTAGACATGAACACCCAATGAGTAATAGATGAACTTCAAAGGGAAAAAATGATCAATATAGTAGAGCACAAGGGAGGATTACAAAGTGGTTAAGAACACAAACACAGGAGCCAGACTACCTGGGTTTGAAGCTCAGCTCTACAACTTAGTAGCAATGTAATCTCTTTGTGCTTGTTCCTTATCTGTACAATGGGGATAATCATAGCATCTCCTGCATACGGTTATAAGCATTTCTGAGCTAATTCATGTAAAACCCTTAGAACAATGCCCAATAAATGTACTTTCTATTACTATAACAAAAAGCCCTCAGTTTGGGTTGAAATTAAATCATATTTTGTTATAACAACAGTATTGCCTTCTTGACTTTCTAGGTAATCATAAACATGAATAATGTTATAAAAGAAAGATAAACAATAAATTTTTATCATTTAAAAAATAGTGAAAATATGCTGTAATCTAATACTGTATTTATTGATTAATCTAATCATGTGCCAGTGAATTGCCAAGTGTACATAGGCCAAAAAAAAATTTGTTTTCTTTATTAGAGAAGTTGTGGGTTTACAGAACAATCATGCATAAAATACAGAATTCCCATACACAACCTCACCAGCAACACCTTGCATTGGTATGGAACATTTGTTGAAATTGATGATAGCACATTTTTTATAATTATGCTATTAATTAAAGCCCATGGTTTAAGTTAGGGTTCACTGTTTGTGTGGTATAGTTCCATGGCTTTTTTTAAATAATTTTATTCTGTTACCATATATGTACTCTATTTCTTTTATTAATCATATTCAGATATATATTTCAGTGCTGTTAACTGCAATCAGTGTTGTGCTACCATCACCGCCATCCATTACCAAAGCATTTCCATCATTCTGAATAGGAATCCTGTACATTTTGAGCCTTAACTTCCTATTCCTGTCCCCACCCCATGTCCTGATAACCCATATTCTGGATTCTGACTCTATGAGTTTGCTTATTCTAATTTTTTCAAATCAGTTAGATCATAAAATATTTGTCCTTTTGTGCTGGCTAATTTCACTCAACATGATGTTCATCATGTTGTCACATGTATCAGGACTTCATTCCTTTTTATGGTTGAATAATATCCCATTGTCAGTTGATAACATTTTTTGTTTATCCATTCAACTGTTGAAGAATGCTTGGGTTGCTTCTATCTTATAGCAATTGTGAATAATGCCACTGTGAACATCAGCATGCAAATATCTGTTTTGAGTCTCTGCTTTCATTTATTTGGGATATATACCTAGTAGGGGGATTGCCGGGTCATATGGTAGTTCTCTACTTAGTTTTATGAGGAACTGCCAAACTGTCTTCCATAGCAGCTGCACCATTTTACATTCCCACCAGCAATGAGTGATTGTTCCTGTTTCTTTGCATCCTCTCCAACACTTACTGTTTTTCATTTCTTTAATAGCAGCCATTCAAATGGATATGAAATGGTATAATATCGTAGTTTGGATTTGCATTTCTGTGATGGCTAATGATGTTGATCATCTTTTCATGTGATTCAGTCCATTTGTATATCTTCTTTGGAAAGATGTCTTTTTCCCATCCTTAATTGGGTTGTTTGTGTTTTGTTATTAATTAAGGTGAAGGATTTCTTTATATATTCTGGATATTAACCCTTTATCAGATATGTGGTTTCCAAGTATTTTTTCCCATTGTGTATATTGTCGTTTTTGATTCATGATAAAATCCTTGGAGGTACAAAATTTTAAATTATGATGAGGTCCCATTTATCTCTTTTTTTTCTTTTGTTCCTTGTGCTTTGGGTATTAAGTCTAAGAAACCTTGTCTAACACAAGGTCCTGAAGATGCTTCCCTACATTTTCTTTAAATTTGATAGTTCTAGCTCTTGTATTAAGGTCATTGATCCACTTTTAGTTGATTTTTGTATATGGTGTGAGATAGGGGTCCTTTTTATTGCAAATGGAGATCGAGTTTTCCCATCACCATTTGTTGAAGATACTATTCTTTCCCTGTTGAGTGTCATTGATACCGTGTCGAAAATCAGTTGGCCATAAATGTGAGGCTTGAGCTTTCAGTTCTTTTCCATTGGTCTGTATGTCTGTCCTTGTGCCAGTTCTGTGCTATTTTGATTACTGTGACTTGGTAATAAGTTTTAAGATGGGGAAGTGTGAGTCCTCCATCTTCATTCTTCTTTTTCAAGATGGCCTTGGCTATTCAGGGCCCCTTACCCTTCCATATAAATTTGAAGATTGGCTTTTCCATTTCATCAAGGAGGACTGATAAAATTTTGATTGGGATTGCACTGATTTTATAAATTGCTGTGGGTAGTATTGACATCTTAATGATATTGACTTTTCCAAGCCATGAACACAAAATGTCCCTCCATTTATTTAGGTCTTCCCTAATTTCTTTTTGCAATGTTTTGTAGTTTTCTGTGTACAAGTACTTTACATCCTTGGCTAGATTTATTCCTGGCATTTGATTCTTTTAGTTACTGTTGTGATGGAAAATTTTTGATGATTTGTTCTTCAGATTGTTCATTGCTTGTGTATAGAAAATTTACTGATTTGGGGGTGTTAATGTTGTACCCTGCCACATTGCTGAATTCATTTATTAGCTCTAGCAGACATGTTCTGGATTTTTTCAAGATTTTCTGTTTATGGGATCCAATCACCTGCATATAGGGAAAGTTTTACTACTACCTTTCCAATTTGGATGCCTTTTATTTCTTTTTGTTGCCTAACTGTTGTGACAAGAAACTCCAGTACAATGTTGAAAACAGTAGTGACAGTGGGAATCTTTGTCTTGTTCTGTTCTTAGAGGAAAAGCTGTAAGTATGATGTTAGATGTGTGCTTTTCATATATGCCTTTTATCATGTTGAGGAAGTTTCCTTCTATTCCTAGAGTTATAAGTGTTTTTATCAAAAAAGAGTACTGTATTTTGTCAAATGCTTTTTCTGCATCAATTGAGATGATCACATATTTTTTTTCCTTCATTCTGTTAATGTGATGTTTTACACTAATTGATTTTCTTATATTGAACCACCTGTGCATACCATGGATAAATCGCACTTGATCATAGTATATAAATCTTTTAATATACTATTGGAAGTGGTGTGTTAATATTTTGTTGAGGATTTTTGCATCCTTCATTAGAGATATTGATCTGTTGTTTTATTTTCTTGTGTTGTCTTTATCTGATTATAGTATAAGGTGATGGTGGCCTCCTCTTCAATTTTTTTGGAAGAGTTTGAGCAGAATTGGAGTAAAGACTTCTTGGAATGTTTGGTAGAATTCCCCTGTGAAGCCATCTGGTCTTGAGCTTTTCTTTTTTGGGGAGGTTTTTGATTACCGATTCAGTCTTTTTACTAGTAATTGGTTTGTTGAGATCTTTTATTTCTTCTTGAGTCAATGTAGGTACTTCGTGTATTTCTAAGAATTGGTCCATTCCATCTAGGTTATCTAATTTATAGGCATACTGTTGTTCATAGTATCCACTTATAGTCCTTTTTATTTCAGCATGTGTGGTAGTAATGTCCCCCTTTACATTTCTATTTTGTTTTGTGTTTCCTCTCCCTTTTTTTCTTTGTCAGTCTAGCTAAAGTTTTGCTGATTTTACTGTTCTTTCATAGAACCAACTCTTGGTTTTGTTCATTCTCTCTATTGTTTTATTGTTTTCTATTTCATTTATCTCCTCTGTAATCTTTGTTACATACTTTCTTCTTCTCCCTTTCGGTTTAATTTGCCCTTCTTTTTCTAGTCTTCCAGTTTTGAGGTTAGGTCTCTGATTTCAAATCTTTTTTTTTTTTTTTTTTTTT
>JAQZBX010053447.1:6926-18983 GCA_029593785.1 Cabassous unicinctus | reverse complement strand
CTGCTCCCTCATGCCTCGGCTGGACCGCGGCACCTGTCCACAATCGGCCATCCTCAGAGAGCTAGTCAGTGAGTACCCTCGTTAACCGACGCCATCTTGCCTCTCCTCCAATTAGAAGTCTGTTAATTCTCTTTTGTTTTTTATTATTGATTTCATTTATTCCTGCCCTAATTTTTATTATTTCTTTCCTTATGCTTGCAGTGGGATTTGTTTGCTATTCTTTTTCAAGTTCCTCCAGGTATGCAGTTCGGTTTTTTATTTTAGCTCTTTTTTCTTTTTTAATGTAGGCATTTAGGGCTAACATTTCCCTTTCAGCATTTTCTTCACTGCATCCCATAAGTTTTGATGTGTTGTGTTCTCATTTTCATTTGTCTTGAGATATTTACTGATTTTACTTGCAATTTCTTCAACTCTCTGATTATTTACAAATGTTGTTTAAAATCCATTTTAGTAAATTTTCCAGTTCCTCACCCAATACTAATTTCTAGCTTCATTCTTTTCTTGTCTGAGGAAGTGCTTCATATAATTTCAATCTTTCTACATTCATTGAGACTTTATCTATGCCTTAACTTGTGTTCTATCCTGGGGAATAATTCATGAGCACTTGAGAAAAATGTATATCCTGATGTTTGGGGGTGAAATATTCTATAGATTTCTGTTAGGTCTAGTTCTTTTATTGTGTTATTCATGATTTCTGTTTCTTATTGATCCACTGTCTAGAAGTTTTATATATTGCTGAGAGCAGTGTTCTGAAGTCACTCACTATGGCTATAGAGGATTCTGTTTCTCCCATCAGGCAGTGTTTGCCTCATATATTTTGGGGCACCCTGGTTAGGTGCATAAATATTTATGTTTGTTATTTAACCTTGGTAGAGTGCCCCTTTTATTAATATATAGTGTTCTTTGTCTCATCTATCAGTTTTCCATTTAAAGTCTACTTTGCTTGATATTAGTATAGCTCCCCTGTGTCTTTTTTGCTTACTGTTTCCATTAAAAATCATTTTCTAAAATTTTCCTTACAACCTATTTGTTTCCTTCAGTTTAAGGTGCTTCTCTTGTAATCAGCATATAGATGCATCATAGATATAAACATTCTGCCAATCTGTGTCTCTTAATTGAGGAATTTAACTCATTGACATTCAATATTATTACTGGAAAGGCATACTTATATCAACCATTTTATCTTTAGGCTTTTAGATGGCATATCTTATTTTTGTTTTTCTATTTACCCATTTAGTTACCTTGCTAATAATCTTCCTTTCTACACTGTCTTCCAAACCTCTCTTTTGTTTTTCATTTCTGCCTGAAGAACACCCTTTAGTATTTCTTGCAGGGTAGGACTCTTGTTGATTAATCCTCTCAATCTCTGATTATCTGTGACTATTTTAATCTCTCCTTCATTTTTGAAAGCTAATTTTGCTGAATACAGAATTCTTGGCTAGCATTCTTTTTTCTTTTAGTGCTTTAAAAATGTCATATCAGTGCCTTCTTGCCTCCATGGCTTCAGATGAGAAGTCAGCATTTAATCTTATGGTTCACCCCTTGTATGTGATAGATTGCTTTTCTCTTGCTGCTTTTGAGACTCTTGAACTTTGACATTAGAAAATCTGATTAGTATGTGTTTGGAAGTAGTTCTGGTAGGATTTATTCTGTTAGTAGTACACAGCACTTCTTGAACTCATACATCCATTTCCTTCATAAGAGTTGGGTCATTTTCAGCAATTACTTCCTCAAACACTCCTTCTACCCCATTTCCTTCTCTTCTCCTTCTGGGACACTCATAGTGTATATATTTGTGTGTTTCATGCTGTCATTCAATTTCCTGAGACCCTGCTCAATTATTTTCCATTTTCCCCCTCTAGCTGATCTTCTATCTGTGCAATATCAGATATCCTATCTTCCACCTCATTAATTCTTTCTTCTGCTTGTTCAGATCTGTTGTTGTGTGCTTCTAGTATACTTCTCACATCTTCTCTTGTGCCTTTCATTACCATAAGATCTGTTCTTTTATCCATGTATGTTTACAATTTCTACTCTACACTTACCCAGTGTATCATTAATATCCTTTAACTCTTTCTAATTTCCTTGAATTGATTTTGAAGATTTGTTTGAACATCTTTGATTAGTTGTTCCAAATTCTACATCTCCTATGGCTTTTTAATTTGTTCCTTTTACTGTGCCATATCTTCCTGTTTCTTAGTATGCCATGTAAATTTTTGCTTATGCTTAGACATCTATTTATCTTGATGAGTTTACTCTGTTGGTCAGTTTCTCTCTCTTGCCAAATGTTTTATTGTTTTTTGGCATTGTGTAAAGTTTCTTCTCTGATGCTTGTTTCAGATAATTCTAAATTTTAGAATTTCTCATGTTTAAGTGATACAAACCAGACCTGGAATATATGAAAGGGCACAGACCAGTTCCATTGAGCCAGATCCTCTCTCTCAGTCTTCCCAACCTGCTCTTTCCTGGGTGTTGACCTACCTCATTCTCCTCACCCTGCTCCTTCCTGGCTTTTGTGCCATGGTCCCCTGGCCTTAAGAATACATTCATTGCTGATTCACTTTCCCCTGTGCCCACCTGTGGGTACCTATGTGAGTAAATACTTCCTCACTGGCTACCCACAATGCTCACCCTATACCCTGCCATGTCTCCTGCACCCAGCAAGTCAAGGTTTTCTTCTGATCATATTGATCAATTATTATTTCATTATTAATCTAATTGATTAATATATTTGATCATTTTTCATGAAGAAATCTCAACAAAGTTCAAATTCAGCTTGACATGTTACCTGTTATAGAATTCTATAATCATTCAACAGAAACCTAATAGGTTCCAAGCATGAATAACACAAAAATCTTTCCCTCACAGACTTCCAGTCTAGAGAGAAAGACATAAAGCAGCCAAAGTCAACTCAGGCAGACAGATGAGGAGATCCAAAGGCATTGAGGTGAGAAAGGGCTTGGCTAGCTCTCAGGAGAGGTGAAATAAAACATGGCTGGGGCCTAGTGAAAGGGAGGTTAAAAATCTCAAGATGTGATTGGAGAGATAGAGGCAGTAATCAGATTGATGAGGGAAATACAAGACAAAGCAAGGAGTTACTAAAGGCAATGGGGAGCCAAGGAAGGGTACAAAGCAGGAGAATATTATAATCCTTCAATTATAAATAGCTTAACTCATAAATCAGATTGATATTTTCAAATGATCACCCTGTCTGCTAGCAGACAATGGACAGTTTTACTTTTTCCCACATTTCTGACAGAATAAATTATCTTTATGGGGAACACATGACAGTTGCTTACCAAACAAAGCCTCTTGTTTCATCCAAAGTTTCCTGATGGCATTTTTCACCTCTGCTTTCCTCAGAGTGTAGATTAAGGGATTTAAAATGGGTTCTACAATGGTGAAGATCACCGCCATTACCTTGTCTATGGGGTAAGTGGCCACAGACCTCATGTACAAGAAAATACATTGGACAATGAACCAGACAACTACCATGAGCAGGGAGCCACAGGTGGAGAGGGCTTTATGCCATCCTTCCATGCTACAAGACCTCAGAGAGCAGAGGATGACCATGTAGGGGGCAATAAGCACAGAGAAGATGGTCACACACATCACCCTTATGTTGAGGATAACAAGGAGGCCCAGGATGTGGGTGTCCATGCAGGCTAGTTTCAACAATGGAAATAAATCTATCATACATTTATCTTTACAACCTTATAGGCATGCTTTCTATTTATAAAATAATTCAGAAAAATTTACAGTAAGTTTTTAAGCTAAATTCATGGAGAAAAGAAAATTCTTCTAAGTCTAAGTAGATTCATCAATATACTCTTTTCAAATTAAAAAACTTAATAACAATAATTAGCATTTATTAAGCTTAGTGAGTTTGTCACCTCCTCAAGGTCACAGAGTTAGTGACTGGTAGAGACTGGATTTAAATCCTGGGAAAATTGACTCTATAACGATCTTGCATTCTCAATTCTGTCTGAGCTACATATAATTTCTTCAATAAAAACTTAAATACGAAGATGAATCTAGTGATTACAGTCAGATTGTCAATTTTATGTGGAGTCCATAGACTTGCAGCATAGAAACTACAAGCATCCAGCTAGATTTGCTTCTTATCACTGGAGGACTACAAAATAACCCTATTAGTACAAATATTTCTTAAGTTCCTTTCTCTTTTCATAAAACTAAGGATCAATTACTGGTAGCATAATTAACACAGGTATAATTTTGCAGGCTGGATGTGTAAATCATATTTTTTTTAATTTTTAATTTGGGGTCTACAATAAAACTTATACATGTGTTTACAGAAGGCTTCTAAATTACCTCTATCCTCACCATCACCAAACCACTAGCATCACCATTGCCATCATCATTTCCACCATTCCTGCCACCATCTGTACCTTCACCACTGCCACTACAACCATCACCAGTATCATCACCAGCACTCCCACCACCACCATCACCAATGCTGTCACCACCATTACCACCAACTATAACACAACAACTGCCATCAAAATCACTCTCACCATCATCACCATTACTTCCATGGATGTATCTACTTAAAACTAAATTTAGTAGTTATTATCTTTTAACATATAGAGAAGTATATTCAAATTTTAATAAAAAATATTTCATTTTTTTCTTAATCAGAGATCAGAGACCAATAGAAGGGAAGGAAAAAGAGAAAGGGTCTTGAATGCTCAGGTAAATTAGAAAGAAAAGAAAAGAAATGGAAAGAGCAGGCACACACACTCACAGGGTGGACGGGGAGAGGGGAGACAGAGATATTGAGAGATTGAAGTAAAACTGCCATTAGAGAATCTCCTAGTAACTACTTCCAGATATATTGTCTATTCCCTTTCTTGTTGCTTATGAGCACTTTTTGGAAACCTACACAAATTATTTATCAATTTTCATTTCTAAGGTAGAGGCAAATTCATTTAATTTTTAAAAATTTGATGAAAGGGTAGAAAAGTAGAGCAAGCAAAATAACATGATCTAACAAGTTAGAACTCATATATGAATTCAAGTTCATGCTCAACATTCTTTACCAAGATTATCAGTGATTGTTACAGATAAAACAAACAGGTATCAAGAGTAAATTATTGGCATAATTCAAGAGCAATATTTGTATACTTATAGAATATAATGAATTCTCTTAACAATTGCCATATTTTGAAAGTGATTTCTATGCATAATTATGCAATAGCTAAAACCTACATATTAAATACTTAACCAAATCATAAAGATGATTCTTAGAGCTCAGTTTTTATAGCTTGTCAAGGTAGAAAGTTGTACAAATTAAGGGACTAAAGTCATCTCAAGTAAAACCAAATTTTATTCCACACAGGATTCATTCACATGAAACAGCTTCTTCAAAGCTTCCAAGAACCAGATGAAATTATTCCAATTGGTTTTTTTTTTCTAATTGTGGAGGCAAGCTGTCCAGAATATATATGGGAGAAAAATCAACAATCATTAAATGTTGGTCATACTTGCAGAAGTAAGGTTTCGATTGCTTTCAAATAGAGATTTAAAGCAAATGCCCTGAATATCTATAAGCCTAATAAAGAAACAATTCTGGTTTACCTAGATATTTAAATTCTCTCCAATTAAGAAGAATTGCTGAAGACATAGCCAATTAGAATTTTTATCAGATAATTCAGTATTATCAAATATTTACAAGATATTAACTTTTTTAAAAATTCCAATTGACTGTATTTTGAGATCAAATTTGAAAGAGGTTTTGTTTAGCTTCTTAGAAAATACATTATGAATGTAGTGTTCTCCTTTACATGATGGACCTGATTATAAGAGAGCAGCATGCCCATTTGACAGCTGTGACATGGCCCCAACTTTCATCATTTTAGTTACATCACTCTGAACATTCTTCTTCACTGACTGAGGAACTAATCCCTAACCCAGGGAATCCCCTTCCACCCACCTTAATAATAGGGTGTTCTTAGAGGCAGAGCATCACTGTAAAAAGACTGACAGGCTATTCCACAAACAGAAACCTAGATCACAGTATTAACCATTTAATCATTTGTTCCTGCACTGTGATCTGTCCCTTAATTACAAAATAGTCACAAATTTACAGGTCATAAATCAGGTACATAAGTTAGGAAAATTTGCTATGAAAAACCAACATTTATGATTCAGGGCCTTTATTCTCACTTCAGGCAGAGGAGACACTTAACCCAATCACTTGGCATGACCTGAGTCTTCAAAAGTTTTCTATTGACCTATGTGTCATGACTTCTAAAATTCTACCATGAGTTATTTATTCTTTTGTAGTAATTGCTTCCTATTAACTGAATTCCTTTTCCAAAATATGAATAAGATAATGACAGTAGATGCATCTGTGGAAATGAAATCAATATGCCCTTATTCCTCTGACAAAGGAACTATGTGAGAGTAGGGTTCCTGCAAAGCTAAGAATCAATTAATTGAAAATTGGTAAGAAAAATGATCAGAAATGATGGTGGAAATAACAAAAGACAACTTTTATAATATGTCCTAGGATCATCTCTTTATTTTGTTATTCTGGGATCATGAGATGTGTCAATACAGTACAGGAGAAAGGTATAGACACTGCCCAAAGAACTTGGAAAATCAATTAAGCTCATATGTAAGATGAAGTTAACTATACCATAATGTTGTTGCAAGAATTAAGAGAGCAAAATTTATAAAATACCTTCTAAAGTGTCTGATTCATGGCTTGCATTCAACAAAAGTTAGTCCATCCCCTCGTTTAAAGGGTAAGAAAATAGTATTTTATTCATTAATTGAATGTGTAGTTTAACCTGTGCTCTCATGCAATAGGGTTATATTCTATTTAACAT
Organism: Cabassous unicinctus; assembly: GCA_029593785.1. Classification (NCBI taxonomy): domain Eukaryota; kingdom Metazoa; phylum Chordata; class Mammalia; order Cingulata; family Chlamyphoridae; genus Cabassous; species Cabassous unicinctus. The sequence goes on along the minus strand of JAQZBX010053447.1, from coordinate 12,129 downwards.
TGTTGTTTTTTCTCCCCTTTGGAAGGATTTCTTTTTAAAATGCAAAAAGTTATTTGATGGCAATTGGTACCCTTGAGCAGTTCTGCAACATTAAAAGCATAGTTAAGCCATCATGATTACCTATCTTGAGCGTGTCCAGATGACATACATTTCCTCCTAGATTCCTGTCCCTTTCAGATTAACTGGTGCCTTTGTGTCTCATTCAAAATTCTGTTTCAGCACCTTCTGCACTGAGTTCTTGGTGTCTTTCACTTATAGTTCCATTCATTAACTTTGATATTGTTTTTTAAATGTTCATTTATTGTTCTCTTATGCCCTGGATGAAATATAATCATCCTTCATTATTGCTCCAATATTAACCCTTATATTGCCCTTGATTGAATTCCAACCTCATAGGCAGGACATGATTATCAGAAGATGCCAAGAGGCAATGGATTTCTTGGTCTTATTTTTGCTACAACTTCTAATTTTACAATAGTTGCAACTTTTATCATTTTAATAGTTCAAGTATTGATTGTGATATTCTTAAGGAATTAGAATTTCTGGAAACTAGTGTAATCTCTTAAAAATTTAATAAGCAGAACATTCCTTAGAATTATGGTCACCCAGGAGTAGGTGTGCCATCAACTAGCATTATTAGCCCTTCAAAAGTTTCAAAGCAGATTAAGAACTGCACTGAGCTTTGGGAGGAAAAAGAATGCATTGTGTGAATTTGACATAAAACGTCCTATTCAAATAATCTTCAAATGCTATTCTGTAACTTATACATTCTTTTATTTTCATGGAGGAGCATTATTGCTGAAAGGTACAGGTGAAGAAGTCCTGTGAAAACTTTACCATAAGTTTCCAATTTGTCAAATTATTCTTTAATGATTGAAGGTATAAGTGCAGTTGGATTACACATACTCTTTATGGGTATTAGCATAACAAAGGCACCTATGTATTAGTAGACAGAATATTTCATTGGAATTTTAAATTATGAATTGGAATGCTTATCAGCTCTAGGGCCTTGGGTATAAGTAAATGATGAATCTTTGTTTAGCCTTATTTGCTCATCTATTGCCAAGAGTTACAAGATGGCCTTTGCAGTATTTTCACCTTCCAAATCTCCCAGCAGTGTTTACAATTGGAGGAACGTAATTTGCATCCAGATACTAAGATGTAGGGAATGTGTTAATGTGGCTTTTTTTATTTCAACAGCCTTCCAAAATGAAGGAGGTTGGACTGAAAGTCAAGGGGTCCAATGCAAAAATCTAAGTACAAGAGTAAAATATGTACAATGGCTACCTACTGGAAAGAAATAAATTTTCATTGGAAGACTGTCAAAGGCTTCATTTAAGTGGTAAAGGAAAAAGAAAAAACAGAATGAGAATTCCTCAGTAATTGGAATAGTTTATATCCTTTGAGCTCTGTATTCTAGGCCATCTTGCTAAAAACATAATAATTAAGTGACCAGATTATCTAATGGTAAATTATCTAAACTTACTGGTTAACCAATATTTTAAAGTATTTAAATTATTCATATGGCTTAGAATTGTTTATATGCAATGAATTGCTTTTGAAGATTTTGAAAATTTCTGCAATTATTTTGGTGAATTGTTTTAAGCTTTTTTCTAGATTAAGTTTTAGTCTATTTTGGTTTCATCATATAAAACCAAAGATCTGAATATAGCACATTTTTTCATCCTTTGGTTCTAAACAATTTAGGAATTAATTATTTATTCTTTCTATACATATTAATGGAACACTTTCCATGTGCTTGAGATAGAACAGTGAACAGAACAAATATTCTTTCTCCCATAGAGTTTCTAAAATGCTCTAATTCTTAGAATTAGAGTATAAAAATGAGGAAGAGTGAAAATAAACAATAAAACAAAAAATAAATAGCTAGCATGTTTTGTTGGAAGTTTATAAGGTCTATGGAAAAATAAAAAGAGCAGTGTGGTAAGGATGATCATCAGGGCTAGGGTGCAGTGTGCACTTTTAAACAGATAGCCAGGGTAAGCCTCATGGAGAGCATCACCTTTGAACATATATCTGAAGGAGGTGTGAGACTCAGCTATGTGATATCAGCATGAAGGAGTCTGTCCGGTGGGTTTGAAGAGTGGTGAGCTGGCCACTGAGGCAGGAAATCAGGGATTAGGAGGAGATGAGTTCCAAGAAGGAGGTGTGGGTTCAGATCATAGGGCCTTGTAGGTAGCTTTAAAGACTTCGTTTTTAATGAGAGTGAAATGGCATGCCATTGGAGAGCTTTGATCAGAGGACACTTAACCAACCTGTGACAGCATCACTCTGGCTGATATATCAAGATTTACCTGGAGTGTATTGAAGGAGGGAGAGGAAGCATTGAACAAGCTAGGGAGCGAATTTGAGAAAGCTTGATAAGAAGTGATTGTGACTCAAATCCAGGTGGTTTTAGTGAAGGTAATGAGGTATGTTGGATTCTGAATATATTTTGAAGGTAGAGCTGTCAGGTTGAATGTGAGTTATAAGAGAGCAGTAAAGAGTAATTTAAAGTTTTTTGGCTGAGACATGATAAGACAGAATTGCCATCAACTAAGAAGAGAAAGTCTGCATGAAGAACATGTTGTGGGAACAATAATCAGGAATTCAATTTGGGCATGCTGAATTTGAGATATTCATGAGACGTATACCAACTGAAGATTCAGTCACACAGTTATATATATAAGTCTTGGGTTAGAGATCATGGTCTGGTATGCAGATATAAATTGGTAAGCATTCAGCATTTAGTTAACATTTAATGCTATGGGATTGTATGTATTTACTGAAGATGTGTGTATTAACAGAGAAAATAAGAGGAACAAAGACTGAGTCTTGGGACACATCTCCTAAAGAAGTCAAGGATATAAGACAGAATCAACAATTGATAATGAAAAGGAGTGACCTGTTAACTAAGAGATAAACCAGGAAACAGAAGTTAATTGGAAACTGAGTAAGTGATGTGCACCAAGGAGGTAAGAATGCTCAATTCCAGTGCTGCTGAAAGGTCTATTAGAATGATGGCTAAGGGGAGCGTATGTAACTCAAGTGGTTGAGTATCTGCTTCCTATGTATGAGGTCCTGGGTTCAATCCCCAGTACTTTCTTAAAAAAAAAAAAAAGATGGCTAGGACTTGACCATTGGGTTTGGCAATAAGGAGGTCATTTGCAATATCGACAAGAAAAGTTTGTAAAAATTGAGTGGTGGGGAAAGCCTTCCTGGAGTTGGCATAACAAGGACTGAGAAGAAAGGAATTAGAAGGAGCAAATAAAAAAAACTCTTTCAACATATTTTACTATAATGAGGAAGTAATAAATAGCAGGGAAGTGGGGTTAAGGAAAAGGAATTTTCAAATTGTAGGAAATAGCAGGATATTTCTATGGTGATGGTAACGATCTGGTAAAGAGTTGTGAAGAGAGAGCAGAGAATTATCAGACCACTGTTCTTGAGTTGACAAAAGGAAGTGCAGTCTGGTGCACAAGTGGAGATATTGGTTGTTTTTTTTTTTAAGGATTTATTTATTTATTTACTATTATTCATTTTTACTCCCGCCCCCATTTTTGCTGTTTCTGTAGCCATTCCCTGGGCAACTCTATGTGTCCATTTCCTGCCCTTTCTTATCATCCTTCTCCTACTGTCTTCACTGGGATTTGATCCTCAGAATCTCCGATGTGGGAGAGAGGCATCCTATTGCCTGTGCACCTTAGATCCTGATTTTTTGGTGTTTCTCATCTAGGCTTTCCCTTGTGTCACTCTCTTCTTATGTCATCATCTTACTGCATGGCTTGCGGGGTCGAGCAGCTCACCCGCTTATGGGGCTTGGCAGTTCACCTAGGGCCTGGTAGCACACCCGTGCCCAGGTCCTTTGTCGCCTCTGAGCACAGAGCCTGATGGCTCACCTGCTAGCAAGTCTTGGTGGGTCACACAGGGCCTGGTGGCTGCCCTGCTCACGGGACCTGGCAGTGCACCCATGCACAGGGCCTGGTGGCTTACCCGGTCACAGGGCCTGGCAGCTCACCTGCTCATGGGGCCTGGCAGCACATCATGAATGGGGCCTGATGGCTTACCCGCATGTGTAGCCTGGTAGCCCACAGGCATTCTATATTTTTCTTTTTTTTCTTTTTACTGGGAGGTCCCTGGGATAGAATCCAGGTCCCTCCATAAGGGAGACAGACACCCAACCACCCGAGCCACATCTGTCCCCCTGCTATATCTCTTGAGGTTGACCAAAGATACCCAAAATTACAATCTTTTCCCATACAGGATGGTCATATAATAAATCAGGCTTAGTTTATCACCAGCATTCTAAAAACCAGACAGGGAGGAAAACTAGGTCTGGGGACACATGCATGGTTCTAATATAGTGAATGTTTACCAGCCTACCCTAATTATCACAAAATCAGGACAGAGAGAATATTCACATGAGATATTGGGTTTTGATGGTAGCATAGATAGTTTGGAGGGAGTAGGATTCTATGGTACTAGGCAGGGAGTTGAATATGTGGGTATAGATTCTAGAGGTTGGTATGAACCTGTAGAAATACTTTTCTGATTGCTTCAAGTTTTCACTACAAAATAGAAAATAAGGTCATCATTTGAGACTGAGGAAAGAGAAAGTGGTGTTGGGGATTTGAAGAAAGAGGAAAAGGTATGAAATTGTCCTTTAAAACAATAGGAGAATAAATGGACTGAGGACATTCTGTAGGATGTTCTACAGCAATGATGATCCACTTGAGATTCATGGTCATGAATTAAAATGAAAACAGTTAGTGTGGTCCTGAAGTGACACTGACAAGATGAAGCATAAATTCACACAGCCTGTTAATCTTTTCTAAAGACAGGCATATCTGCAAAATCCTCTAGGACTATGGTTAAGATTTGAACAAGCAGCTTCTTAGCCTAATATTTGATTTTATCACCACCTTGTGGCAAAATAGCATAATAGATTAATATAAGGGTAATAGAGGTACAGAAATTAGCTTTAACCAGGTTGTCCTAATCTGGGCTGGAATTAAGGTGTGTGGTTTATTCTTGTTCCTCTTAGGAAACGATTCTTGGAACTGATTGTTATTTGAGCATATATTTTTAAGTGGCGTATCAACTATGTCCACAGGTGTGACAAATTTCCAAAACACTTTTTAAAAAATGTAATATCAACTTCCTAGTAATAAATTCTTTTCTTTTCCCTTTAGGTTTAGAATCT
>JAQZBX010053446.1:0-18886 GCA_029593785.1 Cabassous unicinctus | reverse complement strand
GGAACTAGAAAATGAGTTTTATTATGCAAAATGCATGAATCCTAAATCTTGCCCTTAAACAAAATCAATACATTTAAAAATTAATGACATTCTCAATCTGAAGCAGTAAATTTGCAGACCTAAGAATTCAAGTAACTCTTTATTTTGCATCAGAGATTTAGGCTGCTGACTGGGCAGCTCATTACAGCACATTTGGAGATGAATATATTCTTTATACTTTTTCAACAAATCACCTTAGAACAAAATATGACTTTCTCTCTTGATGACTTTATTCTGATATCAGTAGAGAACAAAAGAACTAATTGCACAAAACCTTTGGTAGAACTTGTACTGATTTAGAGAGCTCAGTTCAAATGATCACAGAGTCACGCCTTCTATTCCAATGGAATAAATTATGACTGTTATTTTTCCTCTATATGTCCTAATTTCTACTTCTGACAATAGGCTATTCCACACATGAGCTTGTGAGACCATAATAAACACAATATATTGATTCAAGTAAGGATTTTTGAAAAAAATAGTATATTTGATTAAGTTTATTTTATATTGTAACTGTCTGTTCTGCCATCAGATTTTTCATTCATATGAGTATTTCCCTTAGTAAAATACTTTATAATAAAATGAAATTCAAGAAGAGGAAGTTACTCATTATAAATGAAAATCAGTTTTTTGATGTGAGAAAATGAACGTGGTTGCTATCAATTTGAAAATAAGTAAAGTTAAGAGATAGAGTCACTTCTATCTATGCAACTACGGTTATCAATGTGATGGAAATTTTTCATTAGGACAATATATTTTTAAAGTAATGAACTCTTTAAAATGTAACACATTTATCTCTATTCTTTTATTGATTTAAAAATCTATCAAGGTGTGTGAAATAAATGCTCTTTGTTGTATGCCACTGAGAATTTGTGTGTGTATTTATGTGCTGTTTTTGTTTTTTGTTATTTTAATTAGGGAAGCTGTACGTTTGCAGGAAAATCATGTATAAAATATTGGATTCATGTATACCACTGTTAATAATACCTTCCACTGGTATAGTATATATTTTTTACAATTGATGGAAGCACATTTTATAATTGTACTATAAACTATAGTCCATGTTTTAACTTAGGTTCACTGTTTGTGTAGTTCCAAACTTATTAATACAGGAACATGACACAGTCTCCAAATTCAGACATAAACATTTATGAAAAATCCCACTGTACTTGTAAACAATTGGGAATTTTGTACCAGGGGAATCCCATACTGTGGGATATTTCCCATTACTGTGATGTCAGCTTTCACTATATGACTTTCTCTGGCATATAAAATATGAGTGAAATGATGTTTTCCATATCCAAATAGAAGCTTTTCAAGACTAATATCTCATCACCCTACTGTTGTCATCTCTTTGCCCCATTAGTGGCATAGTCATCACAGGGACTGCTCACCAACCAGGAAGCAGAATGTAGATGTCATGGAATAGAATTTCATTTGACACACATCCAATAGGTAATATAAATAAGAACAATCCCAACATTTTAAGGAACCAAGATTTTGCTTTTTTAAATCAACTAATAAAAAGTGTAAGCCCAGTTCAAGGGGCATGACTTGATCTTTTCACCAATAACACTAATCCCATTGTTCATGATTGTTTTGGGAACAGGAATTCAAGATGGTGTACAGTGTGTTCAGGTAATTATTTATTTGGCAAAATTTGTTCTGATATAGAATTTTCCATGTTATTCTTACAGGTGCTTGAGTAATTTGTTGTAGACACAGTGACTTGAGATATGAAGCCTGAAACTACTATTTTCATTTTTTTTTTTCTGTCCAAGGAATCCAAACATAGAATGTAGCTTAGCCTTTCTAAAGCAGAGAAAAAATATGGGACAATAATCATTTATATTATGAATCCACATAATAAAATCATAAGTGGGGGTAAATGTTCATATTAAAAATTATTGCAGGTATTAATATTGCCATTTAGCCATTTGTAATTATACAATTCAGTGGCATTGATCACAATTACAATGTTGTGCCATAATAATTACCATTTCTACAAACAGAAACACAGCAGCTATTAAGCAATTAACTCCAAACACCACCCTATCCTGATCACTGATAACTTCTAATCTACATTTAATATCTATTAATTTTGCTTTCCCTAGATTTTTCATATAAGTGGAATTATTCAATATTTATAATTTTGTGTCTCATTTATTTCATTTAGCATAATATTTTCAAGGTTCATTCATATCCAAGCATATATCAGAACTCCTTTTCTTTCTTTCTTTCTTTCTTTTTTTTTAAAGGTAATCAAAGGAGTAAAGAGTTTATTAAGAAACAAGAAAGCTGGAAAAGTACATGGTCCAAGGCATAGACTGTGGGATACTGCAAACTGAATTATGTGCATGGGGCCCCAGGTCAGGGCTTTTTAAAGTCTTTCCTCCTCCCCTTCATAATAATGTATTTGGGCTTCAGCTACTTGCTGTTCTGATTGGTTGCCCCACCTGTCATTTCTCAGGGGGCCATTGGTGAGGACTTTTGAGGGTATTCAGGGCTTTCCCTTGACCTTCAAATGGGATTCTCAATCCAAATGATATTCTCATTGCTTGGATCTCACAGGGTCTTTCTGGCAGCCTTCTTCTCAGGGGGTTTCCAGGTAAGGTGTCACGGCCACGTTGTCTGTTGGCCATGTTGTCTGCTGGTTGTGTTGTCTGTCAGCCATTTTGTCTACTGGCCTCAGCCACCTTCCCCCTTTCACTATACTGACCTACCTCAACTCCCTCCTCAGAGAGTTTACCCTTATTCCTAAGGAGGCACTGAGAGCCATGGTCATTCTTTAGCTACTTCCTGCTGATTAGGAGGAGTAGGCCTAACCTGACAAGGTGTAAAACTCTCTGGCTATTCTATTGTGGTTGAAGGAAGATGGGCCCAGCAACTTGGTTGAAACTGGATGAAATCCTTGCATAACTAATAAGGTGTTGATTCTGTAAGAAATAAACTTGATTAGAATTTTGAAGATGCATGGTCCTACTTAAAAGGATATAGAAGATGGTGGTGAGTGGGCCGAAAAAGGGGACCAGCTATGACATAATTGACCAAAAGAGTGAGAAATTCCAGGTGCCTACAGAAGTTGCATCCTCCCAAAATTGATGGGAAACAGCATTCTTCCTTGAAGAACTCCATTTATTTTTGTCTATAAATATTTCATTTCTTGTATATGTAAAATTTTATCCATTCATCTTTTGATGGACAGTTGGGTTTTTTCTACATTTTGGCAAACATATATATATAGACACATAAGAGAGGTATTGCCAGGTCATATGGTTATTTTATGTTTAACATTTTTTCAACTTTTGATGTATTTTATTAAAATCTCATGTGTCCCAGCAAGAGATATTATTCATATACGTAGAACATTTAATCAACTTTAATGGTGCCATACAAAAATTCATACAAAAAATTAAGAGAAAAGATTAGCAAGCTAATCAAAATGGAGGGAACAAATATCATCAGGAAAGAAGAGGAGGAAAAAGAAACCTACTATAATTAGAAGAAATAGCAATTGCTCAAAGCTAATGACAATGGAGAAAGGGGATGTTTTAATGTAATCTTCCTATAAACACTGAATGAAATCACACTCTTAGATAAATCTGAAAATGAAGCTGGGGATTTGCCTATGGTTTCTCAATGGTCCAGGTAAGGTTTTTCCCCCTCATTGATTTAAGCTACAATCCTGAACACAATCTCTTTGGAAACTAGCTACATCATGTGTAAAGATAAACATTTATTAGCTTTTGCTTTGACTTCAATCATGAGAACTTCTTCTCTAGCCTCATCAGAAGGAGCCAGGCTGATGATGAATGATTGATGGGAAATTCCTCTGTATAAAACTGCCCTTCTAATTGACTGGAGCATTTCCTCTGCTGTAATAGAACTTGCTCTACATTTGGGTCTGTCCAGTGGTTTCTCTGCTGGCTCTCTTTCTTTATCTTCATTTTATTTTCCTTTAACTTTTCCTTCTTCAGAATTTTCACTTTTCTTTTCTAGAAAAAGCAGTTACAAAGACTTGAACTCATATCAAGGACACGGTATTATTTTGATTAGCATACAATGACTAAGGATCACCACAAAGATTGTCTTAATTAATTAATCAGAATCCTGTCTCCCTGTGCTTTTGGTGGTCATTTTCTGGTATGCAGGTGAATAGGCCAAAGTTGATACTTTGGACTTTTTTTTACAAGTCAAGGATGGAACCTGCTTTAATACTATGAAAACAAAAGAGATAGGCATCAGTGCTAATTTTTTTTTAAACATCACCAATTTTTTTCTTTATTTTCCTGTTTAGGATTAGGGATATTTTATTTTATTTTATTTTATTTTATTTTATTTTAAAGAAGCTTTAGATTACATAAATGGTACATAAAAATATAGGGGTATTCCTATATACCCTACACCCAACCCCCCACGCTTTTACCCCAGTAACATTTTACATTAGAGTGGTACATTTCGTACAATTGATGAACCTATATTGAAGCATTACTACTAACCATGGTCAATAGTTTACATTATAGTTTATACTTTGCACCATACAATTTCATTAGTACGTTTAACTTTTTGTTGGACAGTTTAATTGTTCACTGGAATTCCTGCTATATTTTATATTCCTGCCATGAAAGCATAAGGTTTTCAATTACTCCACATCCTTTCCAACACTTATTATTATTATTTAATAATAATCACCCTAACATGTATAGGATTATTTCATTTTGGTTTTGATGTGCATTTCCATAATTATTAATGATGTTGAACATCTTTTCATGTGTTTATTTACGATCTATAGATCTTCTTTTGAGAAATGCCTATTCAAGGCTTTTTCCCACTTTTTATTTGGGTAGTTTGCCATTTTGTTGTGGAATTTTTAATATTGTCAATATTAACCCCTTACCAGATTTATAATTTGCAACTGTTTTCTACCTTCTGTAGGTTGCTCTTTCACTAACTTGATAATGTCCTTTGATGCACAAAAGATTTTAACTTTGATGAATTTCAATTTATTTCATGTTGCTGTTGCTCATGCATTTGGTATCATATCTTTGAATCCATTGCCTAATTCAAGGTCATGAAGATATCCCTCACATTATATTCTAAGTGTTTTATGGTTTTGCATTTATATATAATCCAATTATATCTTTGGCTTAATTTTTTACATAGGATTTGAGGCAGAGTCCAAATTTGATTTATCTGCATTAAAAAATACATTTTTCCAGCACCATTTGTTGAATAGAATATTCATATCCATTAAATGGACAACATTTGCTGAAAAATCAGGTAGTCATGGATATATGGAATCATTTCTGGACTTTAAATTTTATTCCACTGTTATATTTCTAACTTTCTGTCAGTACTACACTGTTTTTGATTACTGTATCTTTTTTTTTTTCTCTTTGAAGTTTTTAAATTTTATTTTTAAAGAAGCTTTGGATTATATAAGTATTACATCACAATTATTGGGGACTCCCATATAATTCACTCTTTCCCCCTCCCACAATTTCCCCTATTAACAGCAGCTTATATTAGTGTGGTATGTTTGTTACAATTGATGAAACCATATTGAAGCATTGCTGCTAACCATGGTCTATAGTTTACTTTATGGTTTACACTTTGCATCACACAATTTTATAGGTTTTGACAAAATGTATAATGGCCTGTAGCTATCATTGCAATGTAATGCAGATCAATTCCAATGTCCCAAAAATGCCCCCATGTTATGCCTATTCTTCCCTCTCCCTATTCTCAGAACCTCTGGTGACCACTGTCTTTATATCAATGCTACATATATAACATTATTATAATTTAGTCTTATTATTTAGTTCCATAGCTGTATTCCTCCCTTATGTTTGTTCATTCCTCAATCTTGAGGATTTTGGGATGGTGATGCCCACTCTGTTTCTGACTGAGAGGGGCCTTAGATCCCTTGGGATGGGTGGATGGCACTATGATGCTTGGAGTTGTGGTACTTTCTGTTTTTTCAGATGAGTGCTGTCCATCTTCATCTTATTGTTTATTGTCCTGGGCAAGTCCAATGAACTAGAAAGTAGGTATTGGCTGCAATTCTGCTGAAATTCAGGGCTCAACCAGCACGTGAACAGCTGGAAGATTGAAATCTCTGGCACACATTTAATGGTTATAGTGCCAATTATAGGTTTAAATTAAAGGGGCAGAAGAGCCATTTGTAGGAAAATTTTAAATGAGTCTAACTCTGATATATTGGGGCATAGGTCATCATATATTCCAAGGTAAGGTCCACTGATGGGGTGCTGAATTCTTGGGATTTTCTGCCCTGCATATAGAGTCTATATGTCTCTAGAGTCCTCAGGAGCCTTCTGCTTGAGGCACCGTTTACTGCAGTAGTCAGTGAGATTCTTCTAAGCTGTGCGATGTAACCTTTGGAATGACCTCCCAACTCATTTTGAAATCTCTAAGTCATAAAAAGTCATTGTATTTAATATTTTGCACATTTGGTCAAAGTCTTTTTCCAAATGCATCATTAGTTGGTGCTTGGTGTTAATTACTGAATGCCAGGGAGGCTCATCCTTAGGGAGTTATGTCCCATGTGGGGGGAAAGGTAGTGAGTTTATATACTGGGTTTGACTTCCTTTAAACTATAAAAATAAAGTTTGAATTTATAGCAAATTAATTTAAATAACATACAAAACTTTTCTCCTACACATCTTCCCCCTTTATTTTGTTCTTCATACATTTGTGCCCAATGCATTGATTTAAATTGTTTTAATGCATTTGTATATTAAATAAATGTATGCAATAAAAATTAGTTACAGAAAACACCAATATTAACAAAAATCAAGAGACTATCATATGCATGTATAAAACATATAACTATAATTAATAAAAACCATACAGTAATACAATAATCAAAATAATACTGACATTTATATTTACCAATATAATATAGCTAACATTATCAGAGATATTTATTTCTTCAGATGGCTTTGAGTTACTGTGTATTGTCCATTGCTTTCAACCTTATACACTCACTTTTGTATTTCTTGTACAGTTATCCCATGGTAGTGAACTCCTGCAGGTTTTGTTCATCTCAGAATGACTAAATTTCACCCTAATTTTTGAAGTACCCTTTGCTGTATAGTGAATTCTAGGTTGATGGTCTTTTATTCTTTTCTTGCTTTGGGGGCAGGGAGAGGGAAAAGCAGTTAATTAATTTCTTTATATCATTCCCCTGCCTTCTGGTTTGCATGGATGCTGATGAGAAATCTGCTACTAATTTAATTGAGGATCCTGTGTAAATTGCATGACTACTCTCATGCTGCTTTTAGGATACATTTTCTTTTTTCTTTTTTGGCCTTGGTATTCAAACATTTAATTATAATGTGTCCTGATTTTGGTCTATTTGAGAATATCTTATTTGGAATTTTTTGTGCTTCTTGCTTAGGTATGTTTATGTCATGCCTCAAAATTGGGATGCTTTCAGCAATTGTTCTTTCAAATATTTTTTTCTGTCCCTCTCTCTCTCTCTCTCTTTTTTTCTCTCTCCCCCTTTTGTTTGTCCCCTACTATCTATGTTGATACCCATGATGGTGTCCAAAAGATTTCTTATGCTTTGTTCACTTTTTAAAAAATTTTGTTCTTTCTACTCTTCATACCAAATAATTTCAATTATCCTGTCTATATGTTTGTTCACTCTTCTTTTTGTATGCTCAAATATGCTGTTGAATTCTAGTAGATTTAAAAAAAAAACAGTTTTATTGAAATATAATTCATGTACCTTACAATTCATACTTTTAACAGTGGCTTTTAGTATATTCACAGAGTTGTGCAAGCATCACAAAAAACAATTTGGAATATTTTCATTATCCCAAAATTAAATCCTGAACACTTTAGGTGTCACTCCCCACTTCCTTCTCCGCCCAGCTTCTTACAACTTCTATTTTGTTTTCTGCATCTATGATTTTGTTTATTCTGGAGAGTATATGTAAATGGAATAATGAGATATGTAGTGTTTTATGAATGATTTCTTTCACATAGTATAAAAGTTTCAGGGTTTATGAGTGGTGTAGCATGAAATAGTATTCTGTTCTATTTCACTGAAAAATGCACACATTGCTTTTGCATTGATGTGTTCTTGAAGAAACAGAAAATTGACCTGTGTGATAGTTAAAAGTACACTGAATTACATCTTATTAAACATAGATGTTTTTGCCCAGGGAGCAGAAAAACATATTTTCATTTGTCATAATTTCATAAATGTAGAATAATTTCTTCTTTCACAATTGGAAACAAATTCCACAGAATTTGTGAATGAATCTAAGGATTGATGGTTTTCTGTTGGCCTGATGATTTTCTTCCATTCAAAGATTCATCAATTACCTTTACAAAAATTGTTAGAAAAATTGTGTGTTTACAGACCAATCATGCATAAACTATAGAATTCCCATACACCAACCCACCAGTAACACCTTGCATTGGTGTGGAACATTTGTTAGAATTTATGAAACCACTTTTTAATAATTGTTTTTTAAACAGTAGTAGCCGGAATTTATTGAGAGATTCTTTGTTCTAGGCATTGTGTGAAGCAAATTATGTGGATTATCTCATTTAAAACATCCAATACATAGACCTGTGAAATATGTCCTAATGAAATTTTAATTTCTTTTAATTTTCAGCTCAAGAATTTCTATTTTGTTACCTTTTAAAATTTCTATCTCTTAATTGAAAGTCTCATTTTGTTCATATATGGTTTCCTGATATCCTTTATTCTTTGCCCACGTTTTCCATTTAGCTCATTAAGCACATTTAGACCATTTGATTTAACATCTTTAACTAGTAATTTCAATGTCTGGAATTCCTTAGTTATGGTTTCTGTTGATTTGTTTTATTTTTCCTCATAGGCTGTTTTAGTTTACTAAAAGCTGCTGGGAGCAATATACCAGAAATAGATTTTTTGTTTTGTTTCATTTTCATGGGAATTTATTAGAATAAAAGCTTACAGTTTTGAAGACCTGGAAATGTCCAAATCAAGGCATTATCTAGAAATGCTGTCTCACCAAGTTGCAGCTGTGGGTGATCAAGCACATGGCTCATCTCTCCTCTCTCCTCTAGCCTTCATCTCTTTCAGCCTCTCAGCGGCCTCTTTACATGCCTCTGTGCTCTGCTGATTCCAGGTTCCAGTCCCCAGGACATCTCTCTCATCTTTCAGTGTTTTCTCCATCTCTGAAGCTTTGGCCCTATGTGTCTGTGGCTTATTCATCCATTTATAAAGGACTCCATTAAGCAGATTAAGACCCACCCTATGGTATACCCTACTGAAACAATATAATCTAATGGCTTTTAACTGACCTAATCTAGTCAAAGATTCACAATAGGTTCAAATTAAGAACATATTTTTTTCTGGGATCTACATAAAAAGACACAAAGCATAACATAGGCAATCCTTTCCTGTTTTTAATTGGTAGGCATTTTGATATCTTTCATTGAAATGTGAAGAGTTGAATATTATAATGTATCAACTCTTTTAATCAAATTCTCCTTCTTTCCCAGAGTTTTCTGTTTGTTTGTTTTTTCATTATCAAATAGTTGAAGTGCCTAATAGTCTATTTTTAAACAAATTTTTCAACCTATTTTTGCAAAGACTGTGTTCCTCTTCTTGTCACTGAAGTTTATGACCTTTTAGCTTACATTCACCTAGGGTTTTGAAAAAGATTTCCTGGAATGCCAAAATCTAAAAACAAACAAAAAGCAAAAATAACTCTCCAAGTCTTTTCAGATTAGCTCTCCCTCAATGACTAACCAGGCTTAAACTGACCCTAGAGATCAGCCCAAGATTTCAGTTTAAGGTCCATTCAAGTTTTTTCTGAGCCTGTATTTGCCCTGGCATGTGTCTGTCTTTCTAAATAACCTTGTATTAATGGGTCCTTTTGAATGTCTTAATTCACAAAGGAAACTCCCATTACTTTTCATCTCAAGTCATATGCACTCTCATATATGTCTCAAACATAAATTCCACCTATGTAAATATAGTTAGATAATTTGCATACAGTGTTTTCATGGCAATGCCTGCCACTTCTGTGCCATAAATGAATTTCAGGGTGGAAGAAATAGAGATGTGCATGTTGAGTCAGTCCTTCAGATAGCCATCAGATGCATTGGAAAAGACATGCGTACACCATAATATGTGAATAAAATGTGTCCTGCTTCTCTTGGAACCAGGGACCAGGGAACACCCTAGGAACATGGATTGCTGCCAAGCTGGGGAAGAAGGAGGGATATTAGCTATAAATATATCATTAAGCTTTTATACCACTTTTACATTGCCTTGAAAAAGATTTGTAACATTTAAATTACCCACCTGGCAGCTTTATTACCTTCTGGGTACTGCATTTTGGAGCAAAATATCTTCACCAGATTTGCCTCAGAAATTGATTAATGATATAAACTTTTGACTGTTTGCAAGAGTTTTAAGAGTTCTGCTGGTTGTTTTTCTATTTCTTTCAGTTTTGTGTATTTGAAGTTTCTTATTTGTCATCTTGTTGATATCAGTACCTATTACCCTTGGTTTTAAATGTCTGTATAATTGTCTATTTGAATATTATGTGTTTATTCCTTTTGTGAACAAATGAAAATTATAAAATTTTTAGAACTGGACCTTATTGTTGGCAAGATAAAGAAGCATGGAGAGATATGATCATTATTCCTTCAGTCATTTTATAGCTCCAATTTTTTTGAAGGTACTTATTCTGTTTGATTATATTTGGAACAGTAATTCAAATTGCTTTCATTGAATGTTTGTTAGTGTCTTTGCAATGATACTACTACTAAGTGACTTTAGTAACTTTTTATAGCTTCCAAAAACCTAAAGGTATAACAAAATAAAATATTAGTTATGACATATACTGAAGTCTGTTTGGCCTCAGCTCATTTGCCACAAAATGATTAAATTAATAAGTAATAGTTTTATAAATAATAGTGTTGACATATGAAAATATATTTTAATTTTTTTAAATATGTGCATTTATAGCAGTTTGATATTATTGATGAATTACAAAAAGAAATATTGGATTATATTTGTAAACTTGTCTTTTCCTCTGGGCATATTAGAGTGTATCAGATTCAGATGTTTTACTTTTACTTGGTTAAATAATGATTAAGGCTTTGATTGGGCTATGTCAGTAGGATGTTGAGTCCCTACCCCCTTGGTGGGTGGGGACTCACAGAGAAGCTGCAATGCAGAGATGGGAGGTTGGAGTTTTAATGCTGGAGCCCCAGGAAGTAATCACATGGAGGAGTGGAGCAGCTAAGTGTGGAGTGAGTGGAGCCCTGGGGAGAGAGACAGAGTCTATCACCTGATAATTTACAGCTGACCTTGTGGAGAAACCATGGCAGCTGAGCCTGGAGAGAAACAAGCCCCAGGAAAAGAGGAACCCAGGAAGCCTGAACTCTTGGCAGATATAAGCAGCCATCTTGCTCCAACATGTGGAAACAGACTTTAGTGATGGAAGTAACTTACACTTTATGGCCTGGTAACTCTAAGCTTCTACCCCAAATAAATACCCTTTATAAAACCAACTGATTTCTGGTATTTTGCATCAGCACCCATTTGGCTAACTAACACAGCATGAATTATATTTAGCCCCTGAAATTCTTCTTTTTTGCGGGGGAGGTGGGAGAAGGAGTTAATAGGACAATTAGAACAATTCTCCAGTTGTCTCCAGTCAGGATTTTCTCTCTAAATCATTTCTTTTGGATGAAAACTTCTCCTGACATAATACAAAATGATGTGATTATCAAGGAAAATCAATTCCCATATTTCTACTTCTTGGGAATTTAATTACTTTGTATAGTGTTATTTTCTTATAACATATACATAGAAGATAACACTTATCTAAAGACATTTATATCTATCTATTTATTTATTTTAAATGTTTCTTATCAAGAATCCATGAAGGGAGATAAAATTGCATTTGATTAGATTCCAAAGTCTCAGTGAAATGGCAATTTAATCACTAGGTTAGGTAGTTATAAAAATGAGTGTGTCTGAACATGTAAATTCAAATGTACGACTTTGAAACATCTCAACACATGTCTTTCATGGAATTATCTGTGTGATGAACTATTCTGCTGCTTCTAAGAGTTTACACATAATGATGATTCTCTTTCACAAACAAACCTCTTTTGATGTTGGCTGTATCCAAAAATCCTACCAATGATGAAAAATGTGAGTTAATATTACACAATGTTAATATGAGACAAAAATAAAAGATTATACTAAGTGGAGACCAGATACAGAGTATTACATATTGTATGGTTTCATTTATATAAAATGTAAGTATAAATCAATTCATAAAGATTAAATGAGATTACTTGTCATGTAAGTATGAGGAAGGAATGCTAAGTGGCTTAGAGTCTTTCTTTGTAGAGTGATGAAATTCTTCTAAAATTTTTGAGGTGATGAATGTAAAACATTGTGATTATACATAAAGGTATTGATTATACATTTTGGATAGAATAACCAGAAACAAAAGCTATGTACAGTGGGGAAAGCATAGAGAGATTGAGAGGTGAGGAATTTTCTTGTTTGTTTATCTGTTTTTATTTTGTTTATTATTATTACTATTGAAATAATGAAAATGCTCTAATAATGATTGAAGTGATGAATGCACAAGTATATGATTATACAAGATACCACTGATATAAAAGAAAGGCTACCAAAATAATACTTTTAATTTTATTACTGAACTATCAGTAAAAGAAGAAAGCCACACCTGTTTCTATTGTTTTCATTTAAATTTTCAGCTTCTTACATTTTTTGTTACAAATGGGAATTTTCTACCAAATAATGGTAAGGTGATAGAATCTTAACTCTAAAAGAGTCAATGGGAGAAAATATTTGGCAATCACATACCTAAGGTTTTAATATTCATGATACTTAAACAGATCATACAACTCAACAATAAAAAGACAAATCACCTTATTAAAAAATTGTCAAAAGACTTGAAAAGACAATTGCCCAAAGAAGAAATACAAATACTGAAGAAACACATGAAAAAATGTTCAACATCATTAGAGATTAGGGAAATGCAAATCAAAACTACAATGAGATATCATTTCACACCTATTATACTGACCCCTCTTAAGAGTCATAAAACTGTAAGGGGTGGGGAGGATGTGGAGTGATAGGAACACTTATTCACTGTTGGTGGGAATTTAGACTGGTACAGTTACTGTGGAGGATAGTTTGGCAGTTCCTAAAGAAGATGAATATAGACTTGCCATGGGACCTGGCAACACCATTGCTAGGTATATACCCAGAAGAGCTGAGAGCAGAGACATGAACAAACATCTGCACATTGATGTTCATAGCAGCATTATTCATGACTGCCAAAGGTTGGAAACAACCCAGGTGTCTCTCAATTGATGAATGGCAAAACAAATTGTGGTGTATACACATGATGGAATATTATGCTGCAGTAAGAAGAATGAACTCAAAAAGCACATGACAACATTGATGAACCTGGAGGACATTATGTTGACTAAAGCAAGACGGACACAAAAGGACATATACTGTATGATTGTGCTAATATGAAGTAAATATATTTGTACACTTATGGAGCTAATAATTAGAATTTAGGTCAACAGTAAATAGAAGGAACATAGAGAATGGAAAGCTGAGGGTTTATCTGTGCAGAATTGGTAAAAAGGTTGTTTTTAAATCTTTGGAAATGATTAGAAATGGTGAAAGCACATTATGGTAACTGGCAGAGCTATTTTATGGGCATTTCGGTCATTGAAAGGGAAAGTCTAAGGTCATGTATATTACTGGAAGGAGAGCTAAAAACTGTAACATGGGAATGTATAAGTTAGTAAAACCTCATCTAAAACACGAATATGGGTGATATTGCATATTTAAGACTGTTTTTACAAAATATACATACAAATACACTAGAAAGAAAGCAAAAGAATAGCAACTATGTATGGCAGGGGAAGCATAGAGAGATTTTGAGGTGATGAGTTTGGTTTCTTGTTTATTTTTGGTTTTTTATTATTATTATAGGAATAATGAAAATGTTCTAAGAATGATTGAAGTAATGAATGCCCAAATATATGATTACACTGAATGCCATTGACTGTACATGTTGGATAGATTTATGCTTTATTAATATATCAAAATGTTAAAAATGAATGTTAAGTTTATCTAGAAATTTCCATAAAACAATTATTTATGGAATGTCAAATCAATGTTACATGACTGTTCAATCAAATATTCATTATTTTACTTTAAACACCATTGTGGAAGTAATCTCTTCTAACCTTCTTCCATTAATATATTTGACATTTTGTTTGATTGCTGTCTTTCTACATCTTATCCTTTTTAAAACAATTTCTTTTGAAATCCTCATCATTTTTTCACAATGGTCTTCAACCATATTCTTCTTACTTAAAAACAAAATACTAGCATCTATAGTATATTTATCAGTTCAACATACTAGGTAATGTAACTAGCCTATTGTAGGGACTCAAAAGATAAATGATTAAGTAAAATTTTCAAATGATCTTATTGTGTGAAAGAATTTTCTCACTATGTGCAGTAGTCATTGTAGGATCATGTCTATTTTAGTTCAGAATTATCAATTTGCTTACTTAAAACCACATCTTTAATAATGTCTAAACTTTGGAATTCAGCCTAGCACTTTTGAAGGCACTGGAATGGAGAGAGGGAAGGAAAGAGTTAGGACAGAAGGAAGGCAGAAAGGAAAGAAAGAAGGTAGGAAGGAAAGAAGGGAGGAAGGAATCAAGGCAGGAAGCAAGCAAGAATGTAAATTGTATTGAGCAAACTGCCTTGATGTTTGGAGTTGGTAAAGAAGACAGATGGGGAATATCAGCATTTGTGAATATTGTTCCATCCAAAGAAAGAAAAACACCATAAAATAAAGTAGGTTACATAAAGCCATCAGCCCATAAAAAGCAGGGGGATTACAAAGAAAATCTAACTGAAAAGCTAACATTTTGTTAAAGATGCTTCCCTTATATTCACACAGGCTAACACTTTATTCTTACATGTAAATATTTCTAGAAAATACAGAATATCTACCCAATTCCTATAGTTCACTAGTGGCATGCAAAAGAGGATGGTGAAAGTGATAAGAAATTTAACATATTGATCAACTACAAAATTCTGATTAGTAGACTAAATTATATGAAAAGAATAGTATGCTTTGCTCTCAAAAGGAAAGAACTATTAGAAAACATAAGTCAAGTCTCTTTAGGCAGGCAAAGATTTGCAAAGATTAACCCATTAAATTCCGGCAATCTACTGTGCTAGCATCATAATGACTTTTCACAGTCAAAGGTTCAGTTACTAGCTTTGGAAAACTGGATAGAAACAGTAGGTCTAGTTGATTTTAAAGTCAAATTATTTCCCTAATTAGATCTAGAATTTAATTTATCACAAAAACATTGAATTTTATTTTCTTTGGCCAGTTTATGCTTTAAAATTTAAAATAATCTTTATCTTTATATTTTTCTTTGACTTATATCATGTCTTGAGACACATTTGAGAAGATTATATCTCAATTTTATAATGATAATCTATGTCTCAGAAAGAGTAAGTTGTTCATCCTAGGGCATACAGCTAGTAAATTCCAGAAACAAAATGCTGGTACTGAATCTAGACTTACTGAATCCCAAACTCTTTCCACTAAAGTGCAATTATCAATATGTTTAATCATGATTAATTAAATAGCACTATCTTTAGTAATATTAAGCTCTATAGGTGGGTACCAATAAACATGGTAAAAATTCACTGTTTAAATGAAACTTTAATATTTAGAAAAAAATGACATTAAAAATAAATAGCAAGGCCACCCCAACAGCTATAAAGTGTAATAAGACAGTGAATATGTTAAAGCTGATATTAATGACAGACAATAATACTGAAGAATATAAGGATGACTTTATGACAACTTGGAGTGTTGGCATAAGTTGATATAGGACTAAAACATATGCTTATAGCTTTGAGAAGATTTTGATAATTATTTAAGGAGTGATAAGGTATGAAAAAATGAGGGGTCTGGAATGGAAAAAGGAAAGAATCAAGATATAAGTATCAGAATTTTTAGTATTTACCCAGAGAATATTATTTTAACATGAATTATTTACAAATATATAATATTTGTATCTCATCGATTATTGTTTAATTCCAATTAATTTAAAATTGCAACACATGATAAAGAAAAAATGTGATTGGATGTAAATTAATGAGCAATTAGTTTTTGTTTATTTTTGTTCTTTTTTAAATTTATTGTCCAGAATCTCAGCTTCTATGCATAACATTGGTAATCTCTGCATCTATCATTTTTATTTTTGTGTGGGTTTATAATATTTGTCAAAATCAATATATATGTACATTTTCTGTTGGATGATGATGTGTTTATTTGCATTTGTCTGCTTTGTTAACTGATATAATTTGCTAAATATTTATGTACACATACATTATATAATTATTGAGCACAATTATTGTTCAAACTTTCACCTGAACATATTTTTGTAATTTAATATGCACTGGTCACTATCACCCCACCTGCTTTTTAACACCATCTGAAGAGCATTTTATAATATGAGATTTTAGGATATGAAGATTATTAGGAACCTCTTATCCCGTATGAAAGCACAAAGTGAGGTAAAAAAAAATATATGTGTAATTTTTAGCTCTCTCTCTCACTCACCCTGGACCAGCCCACAAGTATACTGGGTAACTTGTTATCTGTTGCTTTCTCCCATTTCTATTCTTTTCTCTCACCTCCTTAATAAACTACTGGTTTAACTGAAAAAAAAAAAAGGAATGTGATTTTTAGATCAATTTTATTAAATGGTGAATTGACCTAAAAATAGAAATCTCTCACTTTTATTTTTTATAAACATTTCTCACTTTTTATTTTTTAAATTTTATTGAAGTATATCATTCATACATGAACATACATAAACAATAAGTGTATAGTTAAAGTAGTGAACTTAAAAAACAAACATGCATAACATCATACAGGGGTCTGATAAACAAACCCACCAGCAAAACCTGGCATTGTTGTGAGACATTAGTTACAAATTATGAAAGAATATTGCCAAAATCTAACTTCTAACTATAGTCCATATGTTACATTTGGTGTATTTTCCCGCAAACACACCCTATTATTATTTTTTAAATATAATTATTTTATTACAGAAGATGTGAATTTATGAAAAAATCATGAACATGTGCAGAACTCCCATAAAACATCCCTTCATCAATATACCACAATGTGGTGGAAAATTTATTACAGATTATGAGATATTAACATCAGATTCTTACCACAATCCATGGTCCATAGCATACACTCGGAACATTGTTTTCCATACTTCCGCATTACCAACACAGTACATCTTCAGCATAGATGCATGAATATTACAGTATTGCTGTTTTTCAGTCCATAGGTGACACCAATTTTTTCCCCATGCTTCTCCACATTCCCACGGCCCTGCAATAGTGATGTACATCTGATCTATCTCACAGAAAGACAGTCTTGCATCTGTATCATCAATCACAATTCTCATCCACCTCTGAGGTCACTGCATTATTCAGTCCTTAGATTATAGGCCATTCTTTGGTATTTATGCTCCCCAGTGTAACAGAGTTGGACTTATTTGTAGTTTCCCTACACATGGATCTTCTGACCCTTCTATTTGAGCCTATAGTTAGGGCTAGAGTTGTAAGTGTATGTCTAAGAGACTTAAATCTTTGGGCTGTCCATGTGCCAGCTGGGCCCTGAATCTAAACAGAGTTGCAACTCCGACTCTCCAGTTCATTGGACTCACTCAGGACAACTAACAAGGAGATGATGATGCACAATGACCATCCCAAGGAACAGAAAGAGTCTGCAACTGCAACCAAGGTATTCCCATACATCTGCCTCATGGGATCTAGTTTATTACAATTGACATTTAGTTTCCTAGCCTATCCTTTCCAGACACAATGACATTTATAAACCAGCTGCTACTCACTGTAATGTGTTACCAAAAACTCTATTCATTTTCACACTTTTACAGTCAAGTTAATTAAAACTTCTACATACAGTAAGCATCAGTACTCCTTCTCAATCCTCCTAATAACCTATACTATAGGTTTTAACTCCATGCATTTATTCTTCATATTTGGTAGAAATTAATTGATAAGAGGATAAATGCAATATTTGTCCTTTTATGTCTGGCTTACCTCACTTAGCATAATGTCTTCAAGATTCATCCATGTTAACATATGTATCCCAATTTCATTTCTTCTTACTACAGCATAGTATTTGATTGTATGTATATACCACAATTTGCTTATCCATTCATTGGTTGATGGACACCTGAGTTGCTTCCATCATTTGGCAATTGAGAATAATGCCATTATGAACTTTGGTATGCACATGTCTGTGTCACAGTTTTCAGATCTTCTGGATATATTCCTAGTAGAGGAATTGCTGGAGCATATGAGAGTTCTATATTTAGCTTCCTGAGGAACCACCAAACTGTCTTCCACAGATGCTGCACCATTTTACAGTTCCACCAAGAGTAAAGGAGTGTTCCTATTTCTCCACATCCTCTCCAGCACATATTGTTTTCTGTTTTCTTTTTAATAATGTCCACTCTATGTTGTGTGAGATACCTCACTGTCTTTTTATTTGCATGTCACTAATAGCTCATGACATGGAACAGTTTTTCCTCTGTGCCGCGGTCCAGCTGAGGCACGAGGGAGCAGGCTGAAGGTGGTTAAGGGAGTCGGCGAGAATGATGAGTCGCACACCAAGTTGAGTGAGAATCGACCTCCTTTTTTTTTTTTATTGTAGGATAG
>JAQZBX010053445.1:0-18885 GCA_029593785.1 Cabassous unicinctus | reverse complement strand
ATATGGGAGGCCCGGGTTCGTGTCCCGAGGCCTCCTTGTGAGGGCACGCCGGCCTGAGCGGTGCGGTGGGCTGATGCAGCAACCTCACGGCAGGAAGCGGGTGTGGCTCAGTGGATGGAGCCCCCGTTTACCATATGGGAGGCCCCGGGTTCGCGTCCCGAGGCCTCCTTGTGAGGGCACGCCGGCCTGAGCGGTGCGGTGGGCTGATGCAGCAACCTCACGGCAGGAAGCGGGTGTGGCTCAGTGGATAGAGCCCACGTTTACCATATGAGAGGCCCCGGGTTCGCTTTATCTCTTCTTTAGAGATGAGGGAGTTGAAGCTCAGAGAGAAAAAAGTGGGGAAAGGTCAGATAGCAAATGGCAGATCCAGGATAAGGTTCTGCCTCCAGAGGTCATTAGCTTTCCAATCACCTTGATTGGTTCTAAATTAGTGATGGTCATGATGATAATGACCCATCAGCATTATCTAAGCTGATGATACTAAGCTACTGGGCTTTCAAAGCTCCTGAAATAGAGCTAAACAAAATAACCAACTGGGCCCAGGGTAAGCAGAAGCCTAATTCTGCAGGTGGGTTTTAAGTGATCTCAGCTGTGGAAACTGAAGGATAATGAGCCAAGAAAACCAAAAGCCTAGTTCAACACTTACAGTTCCATAACAGGGCACTCAGCTCTGTTCTCCAAGTGTTCCAAACTGACCTCCCTTGCAACACTCCCTTCTCCAGGACAGTACTTCCTGTCCTTCATTGCCACTCATCTCAGCAGGTATTAGAAAAACGTCCTTATTCTAAGTACAGTATTTAACCAAGATGTTTTAGAACCTATCTAAGAGGTCGTGTTAAAAAAGGAGGGGGGTACTTAACATAAATCTAACATTTACTGGTAGACTATTAGAGAATAGGAGCAGCTAATGTTTTTGAGCAGGGTGGAATTTAATTAATGATTTTTTACAGTGGCTCAGAAGAGGTCTGGCAACTTGGCCCTTCATTTCAGAAAACTCATTAAGCCCAAATTTTGTTATGAGGCTATTTCAACTTCTTATGGATGAAACACAGCCACATACCACGAGTATGGTGTACAAACCATTCAAATACACAGCCAGTTATATATATATATAGTCTTCTTTATTTGTAGGCCATTAGAAGTGATCCACATTTTTTTAAGTGCTCTTTAAAATCGACTGTTTGTAGAATAATTGCTCAAGTTGTATTTCCACAAGTTTTAAATAATCTAAGTCTTTTGTGACTCTGGCAAGTGAGAACAGTATCGGACCATTAGTATGTCTAAGCTTGGTAGATGGGGAAAATGGGAATATGGTTTTTCAAGAATCTACTAGGAATCTGCTAGGAGACAAATGAGAATGCAACATTAGGTTTTGGTAGCTCCACAACTACTCATCTTTGTGATGAAAGGTGAGTTTCAACCCCAGGCCTAATTGCTCTGACCAGGGGAAGCTTTGCAAACTCTTACAGTCCCTGGGAGAGGAAGGCTCTGGTCTGTAAATTAATCTAGTAATCCTGGTTCAAGTAGGTACTTAATCTTTTCCAGCTAAGATCTCATTTTGGTAATGTTTTAGAGACTGTATCTGATTTTGTCTAAGTTACAAATTTTGTCTTTTTACTAGAAACCAAATTTTAAATTTGTATGTTTCTGGGCCCCATCTCCTTGGGTGATGTTAGGGACACTTTCTTTTCCAAGCCTGTGTACTATAAACTCACCTTGGTCTTATGGCCATTCTTGTAACCTGATGTTACTCGCTCAAGCCTTCTTTGGAGCAATTAGAAGATTTTGGACAGCCCGAAGTGCTGGTAGTTTCTTTCAAAATAATGTGACTAATGATGGGAAATGAAAAGTTTATTAGTCAATGCTTAGATCTGTATCTTTGGCATGGGAAGGAAGTTATTAAGCAATTTTTTCCCCATTTTCTTCATTAACAAGGAGACCTTAGTCATACCATTTAACCAATCTGTGCTCATTGGTGTTTCTTTCTGAACACTGGAGGAATTGAGTTTGTTTTTAGGATTAGATGAGTAAATGTGCCAGGAAAGACTTTTTTGGAGTGATGCTTCCATAATTTCTTAAATTGCCTTTTGTCTGTTATTTTGGATTTTTTTTGAAGTCGAATAAAGTTTACTTATTTAAAAAAAAATCCTATTTGGTTTAGCCCTATCCAGTCCAGTAATGGCAGTAACGGGTCAGCAGGTTTAGAGAATGACAGTGCCTGCCCTGAGTAACAGGTCTGCCTAAAGGGCTGAAACTCCACAAGAGTCATGGGGTTTTTCTCCTCCATTATGTAGGTATCCAACAGCTCATGAGCAAAGATCATTCGTAGTAGGAGGTCTTTGTAAATGGCTTCTGTTTACTCCAATTAGTAACACCTAGCATATAGATCACATGTTTCTAATGCTTGTTTTTATCTTGAAATGCTTAATATGATCTTTTTTTTCTAAAGAGGTACCAGTGATTAAAGTGGGACCTCGTACAAGGGAGAGAGGTGCTTAACCACTGAGCCACATCCACTCCCAGCACATCATTCTAGTGCAAGTGGTCATTTTATTTCTTCACCTGCTTCTGCATTTGGGATCCTAAGGAATACACTGAATAGAATGGGTTGGGAATTTTGTTAAATGTTCTAGATCAAAGTGCTCAAGTCAATGTTGTTTTCACTATCTACTAGGTATCTATCTATGCTTGACCCCAGTAGACCACAATGAAAATTTTCATTAAATAGGTGATCGCTAACCTAGGGGCAAACCCATTGATTACACCTTGTAACCATATTATTAATAAATGTCATATAATATGACAAGATGCAAAACATTGCCAATACCAGCAGGCTTGAATGTTTTTGTAAAAAGCTAAATATATATATATATATATGAAAATACAAACAATATTTTTCAGAAGTTAAACAATATTCATCATAGAATTGTGACTCTGAAAGAAGAGAAAAAAAGTAGTTGAACCTAATCATTGCCTCAATTTACTGCTTGAGCAGTTTCTGGGCCATGGAGTAGGGAGCGGAAATCAAACAGAACCTGGCAGTCTTGAGATGACAGAAATCAGAATTGAGGGAAACTGAGGTAGTTAGAATTTGCAGAGCAGTGTACCAAAGAAGAAGAGGCTCCTCATGTTGTTAGCTAAACACTGGTCTTCACCTGCATGAGAGGAAACTATGAGCCTGGGGAGAGAAGAAGGCAGGTCATATGCCATGGCCTACACAGGGCTAGGATGAGTTTGTGTTCCCACCAGCCAGAGAGAAGAGACCTTATGAAATATGGGGGAATTGGGTAGAGTCTCCAGAAGAGTCATCCCTTGGTACTGGGTCTGAATTAGTCCTAGAGTAAAAGCTCTGGACCTGCCAGCAGAAGAGAGTAAAGAAATAATTTAGATGAGAGCAGAAGTCATTGAAATTGAAAAGAGACAAACAATAGAGAAAAAGCAATGAAACCAAAAGCTGGTTTTTGAAAAGAACAATAAAATTGATTAATCTCCAGTCAGGCTAAACTAGAACTAAAAAGCAGGTTTAGCAAAGGCTCAGGATACAAGTTAATATACAAAAATCAGTTGTATTTCCAGACACTAGCAATGAACAAATGGGGAAGAAAATACCATTTACAACAGGATAAAAAGGTTTGAAATACTTAAAGATACATTTAACAGAACACGTTTACAAAAACCTGAAAACCGTAAAATATTGTTGAGAGAAATTAAAGAACTAAGATATACTAGGTTCATAGATTTGAAGTCTCAGTATAGTTAAGATGCCAATTCTCTCCAAATTAATCTAGATTCAACACAAACCCAATTAAAATCCCAGCTTTTTGTTTTTCTGCAGAAAATGAAATATTGACTCTAAACTTTAGATGGAAATGCAAAGGACCTAAAAAGGGTCAAAATAATTTTGAAAAAAAAATAAAGAAATATTGGAAGATTTATACTATTTGATTTCAACACTTATTAAAAGCTGCTGTGCAAAACAGGGTGACACTGATCTATGGTTAGATATAAAAACCAATGAAACAGAAAAAAGATTCCAGAAATAGATCCAAACTACATGGTCAATTGATTTTTGACAAGGTAATTCAATGAGGGAAAGGACAATCTTTTTCAACAAATGGACCTGGGACTGTATAACTATATGGGAAACAATGAACCTTGATCCTTACCTTATACCTTGAGCAAATGGACCTTAAATAAATACACCTTAAATATTAACTCCAAAAGGACCACAGACCTAAATGTCAGAGCTAAAACTACCAAACTTGTAGAAAAAAACATAGGAGAAATTTTCATGATCTTTAGTTAGGCAAATTTTCCTTAGTTAGGCTCCAATAAGCATAAATCATCAAAAAATGATAAATTGGATTTTATTGAAATTAAAACCCTTTACTCTTTGAAAGGCACTGCAAAAATGCAAGTCATAGACTGAGAAAAAATATTTCTAAAACATATATCTGATAAGGATTTGTGTCCAGAATATATAAAGAACTCTTACAACTCAAAAATAAAAAAAAACACAGATTTTTTTTTAATGAGCAAAAGATTTAAACAGATACTTCACAAAAGAAGATATAGAAATGGCCAAAAAGTATATGAAAAGATGCTTCACATCATTAGCCATTAGGGTGCAAATCAAAACTACACTGAGCTCTCATTACATTTTAAAATTAACAAGTGTTGGGAAGGAGATAGAGAAATTGGAACTCATACATTTCTGGTAGGAATATAAAATGGTTCAAGCACTATAGAAAACAGTTTAGCAGTTTCTTTGTAAAGTTAAATATACTCTTACCAAGTCATTCCATTCCTAGATGTTACCTAATAGAAATGAAAATATATGTACACACAAACACTTGTATGACAATGTTCACAGCAACTTTTCCCATTTATATAAAATTCTGCCAAATGCAAAATTTAGTGACAGTGAGCAAATCAGTGCTTTCCTGAGGCAGGGGTGGGATTAACTGCAAGATGCATGAAGAAACTTTTTGTGCTAATGCTTTAAAATGTTAAATCAGGAAAAAAATTTGCCACATAAATAACCGATAGGGTATTCATATCTATAGTAAACAAAACACTTCCACAAATCAAAAAGCCAGTGGAAAAAAAATAGATGGATTTGCTGAAAAGCAATTCCAGAATATATGGAAGCAATAGAATTGGGAAATAGAAACTCAGGGTTCAAATTTTAATATTACTGAAAATTCTATGACAAAAGCAAAGCATCAGTACTCCAAATCTCTAAACATCAACTTAACATAGTAGCGCCTTTAAAAATATGCCTTCACAGACAGGTGGGGAGGTGGTGGTTTGCTAGGACCCCTTATTACCAGGGAGGAAATGCTGCTAATGGAATAATCACTGGCTTGGAGTATGGACCACTTTATTGAGTATGTGTGGGATTTGGTACACCTTTATGTATTGAAATACCATAGGGAAACGGTTGTGGCTCAAGCGATTGGGCTCCCGTCTACCATGTAGGAGGTCCAGGGTTTGATTCCTGGGGCCTCCTGGTGAAAAGCAAGCTGGCCCATGCAGCAAGCCAGCCTGAGCAGAGAGCTGGCCCACGTGGAGTGCTGGCCCATGTGGAGTGCTGGCCCATGCAGGAGTGCTGGCCCACACAGCAAGATGATAAATAAATAAAAATGAAAATAAATTAAAAATAATTAAAAATAAATCTTTAAAAAACAAAAAACAAAACAAAACAAAAAAAGAAATACCACACCTAGTGTTGTGATACTGGATCAAATTATATGAGAGAGTTTTATAACAAGGCACTTAAGATATTATCAAAACAAATTTATCTGAATGGTATTACAAAAGAATCATTCTACATTGAATAATTATCAGTATTAATTTATTTATTAGTAATAGCATGCTATTAATAACCAAAGCAATAAAAAATTTCAAGTCAATAATGATAGATGATTATTGTATAGCATTATTATATTAGGATATATTATTTATGTGGATATATATTCTTTTTTCAGGGCACATAACTAGAATCTTAAAAAATATGTATGTGAAGAGGCATTTTGCTAAAAAAATGAGAAAAATAACACAACTTTCGCAGTCTCTTCCTGAAGAAAAGTAAATCCAGAACCTCTTCCCAACTATTCTAAACAAGGAAACTAAAAATAGGAAAACAGTTAAAAGCTTATACCCTGACTGGCATATAAACAGTTAAAGAAAGACATGTTAGGAGAAGAAAGAAAGAAGAATGGCTTCGAGAAAAGGAAAAATAAAAATAGTAGACTTGTAGGAGGTGGAACAGCACGATTCATTTTCACAAGTTGAACTCTATAATGGTGGTGACGCCTGCAGACTTCACGGGAATGAGAGCTTATGCTCAAGGTCAAGCGTATCATGCCTGAAGGAAAAAGGGCTGTGGAGAGCAGTTAAAGTTTTCAGCAAGTGCTGCTTTTAGACAAATTCCCTCTTAGGGGAAGCGGGGAAAACCTCCTCATTCATATGTAAGAACATGGCAGGGGTCAAAGAAATCTGATGTCAGCGGTGCTTTCTCTCTCTCATTAAAAAAAAAAAATTATTGACATATATCGTTCATACATGAACTTCCATAAACAATAAGTGTATAGGAAAAGTTGTGAACTTACAAAACAAACTTGCGGGAGCGGATATGGCTCAAGCAGTTGAGCACCTGCCTCCCACATGGGAGGTTCCAGGTTCAGTTCCTGGTGCTTCCTAAAGAAGACAGACAAACAACGAGCAAAAAAACTCCCACACAAACAACAAGCAAAAAACAACAAGCCAATAGACAAAGGAGCCAACTCAGGGGAGCCCATGTGGCTCAGTGGTTGAGTGCCAGCCTCCTGCGTACGAGGTCCTGGGTTCAATCCCTGGTCCCAGTGCCTCCAAAAACAAAACAAAACAAAAACAAAAAAAAAGTGCATATCATCATACAGGGCTCCCTTACATCACCCCACCACCAAGACCTTGCATTGCTATGAAACATTTGTTACAAACTATGAAAGAGCATCATCAAAATATTACTACTAACTATAGCCCATATCTTACATTTGGTGTAATTTTCCCCCAACCCATCTGGTTATTAACACCCTCCCTTAATACTATACATTTTTCATAATTCATGACAGAATCATCTATATTTGTCCCTTTAACCACAGTCCATCTTCCACCACTGGAGTCTCTGTATAATACAGCCTCAAGTTTTGTACAATCCGTTCAATGTGTGCCCTCAGTGGCTCTCTTTTTCATCACAGAGTTGTGCTGTCATCACTGCAGTCAATTTTAGAATGTTTTCATTACTCCAAAAAGTAAAATCCCATACCTGCTTATATCCCCTTATAGTTGTGTCTTAGAATTGATTTAATATCTTCTTTGCCAATTGCTGCAAAAATATTACAATATTACTGTTAACTATCATACATAAGTTATAGTGTGTGAGGTGGGGAACATGGGAATCCCTGTAATTTCTGTGTAATATTTAGGTAATCTAAGCACCTTTTAAAAAAAATATATATATATAAAAATAACATTTATGTAGGCAAATGCATGTATATGTATATATTTATATATCATTTTACAAATGTTGGTATGTATTGTGAAAAATTTTATTTTTACCCACTATAAAAAAAATAAAAAAATTAAAAAATAAAGTTATAGTAATTGTAATTTTCCTGTGTATCACCAAATTTTTAACACTTAATGAAAGAAGAACATTCTTATATGTATACAATTAACCACAATTTCATCCACCACCAAAATTACTTTGTTCTAAATTAGTCTCCAGCTTCCTTTCAATTGACATTTACGTACACAGACTACCCCTTTCACCCACCATCTCATTTGTGAATTAGCAGTGTTAGTTACAGCCACTAAAATGTATTGCCATCAACTCTTCATTTCCACACTTTAAAAATAAACCTTATTAAAAATTCTACATGCATTAAGCATCAGCTCCCATTCTCAACCTACATTCTATCTCCTAGTAATTTATACTCTAGAGTTACCTCCATGAGTTTACTCATCATATTTAGTTCATATTAGTGAGACCATACAATATTTATCCTTTTGTTTCTGGCTTATTTCACTCAACATAATGTTCTCAAGTTTCATCCATGTTGTCAGATACATCTTGATTTCATTTCTTCTTATAGCTGAATAGTATTCCATTGAAGGTATATGCCACATTTTGTTTATCCATTCATCGCTTGATGGACAACTGGGCAGGAACCATATTTTAGCAATTGTGAATAACGCTGCTATGAACATCGGTGTGCAAATGTCAGTTCGTGTCCTTGCTTTCAGTTTTTCTGAATATATTCCTAGTAACAAGATTGCTGGATCATGTTGCAGTTCTATATTCGGCTTCTTGAGGTACTGCCAAACAGTGGAGGCTACACCATTCCACATTCCCACTAACAGTGAAGGAGTGTACCTGTTCCTCCATATCCTTTCCAGCATTTGTAGTTTTCTGGTTTTGTTTTTTTTAAAAGATTTATTTATTTAATTATTTATTCCCCTCCATCCCCACCCCCATTGTTTTTGCGCTCGCTGTCTGCTCTCTGTGTCCATTTGCTGTGTGTTCTTCTGTGTCTGCTTGTCTTCTCTTTAGGCAGCACTGGGAACCAATCCTGGGACCTTCC
Source organism: Cabassous unicinctus (assembly GCA_029593785.1). Lineage (NCBI taxonomy): Eukaryota > Metazoa > Chordata > Mammalia > Cingulata > Chlamyphoridae > Cabassous > Cabassous unicinctus. Next base: position 10,258 of record JAQZBX010053445.1, on the reverse strand, counting down.
AGAGTGGAGAGGGGAGCTCAAGCTCTTGAGCCACCTCAGCTCCCTGATCTGCTGCGTCTCTTATTGTCTCTCCTCTGTGTCTCTTTTTGTTGCATCATCTTGCTGCACCAGCTTTCCGCGCGGGCCAGCTCTCCACTCAGGCCAGCTTGCCTTCTCTAGGAGGCCCCGGGAATCGAACTCTGGACCTCCTATATGGTAGACGGGAGCCCAATCACTTGAGCCACAGCCGCTTCCTGTTTTCTGGTTTTTTGATGATGGCCATTCTATAAGGTGTGAAATGGTATCTCATTGTAGTTTTGATCTGCATTTCCCTAATAGCTAGTGATACTGAACATTTTTTTCATCTGCTTTTTGGCCATTTGTATTTCCTCTTTGGAGAAATGTCGAGTCGAGTCTTTTGCCCATTTTAAGAAATGGGTTGCTTGCCTTTTTATCATTGAGTTGTATGATCCCTTTATATAACATGGATAGCAAACCCTTGTTGGATATGTGGTTTCCAAATATTTTCTCCCAATGAGTAGGCTGCCTTTTTACTTTCTTAACAAAGTCTTCTGAAGAACAAAAGTGTTTAATTTTGAGGAGGTCCCATTTATCTATTTTTTCTTTTGTTGCTGGTGCCTCGGGTGTAAGGTTGAAGAAACTACTGCCTGCCACCAGATCTTGAAGATGTTTCCCTACATTTTCTTAGAATAGAATGGCATAGCATAGCATAGAATAGAATAGAATAGAATAGAATAGAATAGAATATTTCAATAGAAATTTTATGGCTGTAGCTTTTATATTTAGGTCCTTGATCCATTTTGAGTTAATTCTGGTATAAGGTGTGAGATAGGGGTCCTCTTTCTTTTGGATATGGATATCCAGCTCTCCCAGCACCATTTGTTGAATATACTGTTCTGGCCCAGCTGGGTGGACCTGACAGCTTTGTCAAAAATCATTTGACCATAGATATGAGAAATTCTGAGTTCTCGATTTGGTCCTGTTGGTCAATATGTCTATCTTTATACCAGTACCATGCTGTTTTTTTAAACACAGTAGCTAAGTAATATGCTTCAAAGTTGGGAAATGAGCATCCTCCAATTCCATTCTTCTTTTAAAAGACGTTTTTGGTTATACAGGGCTCCTTACCCTTCCAAATAAATTTGATAATTGGCATTTCCATTTCTGCAAAAAGGGCTATTGGGATTTTTATTGGGATTGCGTTGAATCTGCAAATCAGTTTGGGTAGAATTGACATCTTGCTTTTATTTAACCTTCCAATCCATGAACACGGAATGTCCTTCCATTTATTTAGGTCTTCCCTGGTTTCTTTTAGCAATCTTTTGTAGTTTTCTGAATACAGGACCTTTATGTCCTTGGTTTATTTCTAAATATTTGATTATTTTAGTTGCTATTATAAGTGCAATTTTTTTCTGACTTCCTCCTCAGATTGCTCATCAGTAGTATATAGAAATGCTACTGATTTTTGTGTGTTAATCTTGTATCCTGCTACTTTGCTGAACTCATTAGTTCTAGTAATTTTGTTGTGGATTTTGGGGGGTTTTCTAGATATAGGATCATATCATCAGTGAATAGTGACAGTTTTACTTCTTCCTTTCCTATTCGGGTTTCTTTTATTTATTTTTTATCTTGCCTAGTTGCTCTAGCTAGAACTTCTAGGATAATACTGAGTAACAGTGGTGACAATGGGCATCCTTGTCTTGTCCCCAATCTCAGCAGGAAAGATTTTAGTCTTTCACCATTGAATACAGTGCCAGTTGCGGGTGTTTCATACATGCACTTTACCATCTTGAGAAAGCCTCCTTCTATTCCTATCTTTTGGAGTGTTTTAATAAAGGCTACTGTATTTTGGCAAATGCCTTTTCTGCATCAATCAAAAGGATCCTGTGATTTTTCTTCTTCAATTTATTAATGTGGTTTATTACACTAATTGCTTTTCTTGTGTTGAATCACCCTTGCATACATGGGATAAAACCCACTTGATTGTGTTTTTTAAAATTCTTTTAATGTGCTTTTGCATTTGGTTTGCAAGTATTTTGTTGAGGATTTTTGCATCTATTTTCATTAAGGATATTGGTCTGTAATTTTCTTCTTTTGTAGTATCTTTATCTGGTTTTGGTATTAGGGCTTTGATGTGGCTTCAAAGAATGAGTTTGGTAGCGTTCTTTCCTGTTCAATTTTTTTGAAAGAGCTTGAGCAAGACTGGTATTAGATCGTCTTTGAATGATTGGTAGAATTCACCTGTGAAGCCATCTGGTCCTGGGCTTTTCAACTTTGGGAGGTTTTGATGACTGTTTCAATCTCTTTACTCGTGATTGGTTTATTGAGGTCTGTTTCTTCTAAGATCAGTGTAGGTTGTGTGTGTCTAGGAATTTTCTATTTCATTTATGTTGTCAAGTTTGTTGGTGCAACATTGTTCATAGTATCCTCTTATGATCTGTCTTGTTTCTGCGGGGTCAGTTGGAATGTTTCCCCTCTCATTTCTGATTTTATTTATTTGCATCTTCTCTCTTTTTTTGTCAGTCTAGCTAAGGGTTTGTCGATTTTGTTGATCTTCTCAAAGAAACAACTTTTGCTTTTGTTGGTTCTCTCTATTGATTTTTTTGTTCTCAATTTCATTTATTTCTGCTCTGATATTTATTATTTCTTTCCTTCAGTTTGATTTGGGATTAGTTTGCTGCTTTTTTTTTCTTTTCTAGTTCCTCCAAGTGTGCAGTTGGGGTCTTTGATTTTTAGTTCTTTCTTCTTTTTTAATGTAAACCTTGAAAGCTATAAATTTCCTTCTCAGCACTGCCTTTGCTGTAGCCCAGGGGTTCTTAACAAGGAGTCCCTGAGCTTGAATTGAAATTCAAAAAAGCATTATTCTTGTGGGGACACGTTGGTGTGGGTGTGATATATTTATTAAATAATAATAATATTTACCTGACAGGCAAAGTGGTCCATGGAACACAGATTTTGATGTGTTGTGCAGTAGCCCACAGATTTTGATGTGTTGTGTTCTTGTTTTCATTTGTCTCAAGGCATTTACTGATTTCTGTTGCAATTTCTTCTTTGATTATTTAAGAGTGTGTTGTTTAATCTCCATATATTTGTGAATTTTCCCCTTTTCTGTCCATTATTGATTTCCAGTTTCATTCCATTATCATCAGAGAAAGTGTTTTGTACATTTATTTCAATCTTTTTACATTTATTGAGACCTGTCTTGTGAACCAACATATGGTCTATCTTGGAGAAGGATCCATGAGTGCTTGAAAAGAATGTATATCCTGCTGTTTTGGGGTGTAATGCTCTATAAATGTCTGTTAGGTGTAGTTCATTTATCATATTATTCAACCTCTTTGTTTCCCTATTTATCCTTTGTCCAGATGTTCTATTCAATGCTAAGAGTGGTGTATTGAAATCTTCAACTATTATTGTAGACACATCTATTTCTCCCTTCAGCCTTGCCAGTGTGTGCCTTATGTATCTTGGGCCACCCAGGTTAGTTGCATAAATATTTACTATGGTTATTTCTTCTTAGTGAATTGCCCCTTTTATTAATATATAATGACCTTCTTCATCTCTTATAGCAGTTTTGCATTTAAAATCTATTTTGTCCAATATTAGTATTACTACTCCAGATCTTTTTTGGTTACTATTTGCGTGGAATATCTTTTTCCAACCTTTCACTTTTAACCTGGTTGTTTCCTTACGTCTGAGGTGAGTCTCTTGTAGACAGCGTATAGATGGCTTATATTTGTTTAATCTATTCTGTCAGTCCATGTCTTTTGATTGGGGATTTCAATCCATTACTGTTCAAAGGCATTACTTCCTTTGTCCATATTATACTTTGGCTTTCTGTTCTCATATCTTACTATTGTCTGTCTTTTTACCCTTTAAGTTGCCCTTCCTAATAATCTTCACTTCTACACTCTTCTCCAAGTCTCTTGCCCTTGTTCTTTCCTTTCAGGCTGTGGACTCCCTTTAGTATCTCTTATAAATCTGGTCTTTTTGTAACATACTCTCTCAGTTTTTGTTTGTCTGTGAAGACTTTAAACTCAGCTTCATTTTTCAAGGACAGTTTTTCTAGATAAAGAATTCTTGGCTGGTAATTTTTCTATTTCAGTACCTTAAATACACCACTTTCTTCTCACCTCCATGGTTTTTGATGAGAGGTTGGTGCTTAATCTTATTGAGGTTTCCTTGTATGTGATGCATTGCTTTTCTCTTGCTGCCTTCAGCATTCTCTATCTCTGGTATTTCTCATTCTGAATAGTAGGTGTCTTGGAGTAGATCTCTTCAGATTTATTCTGTTTGGGGTGCACTGTCCTTCTTAGATATTGATATTTATGTCTTTCATACGGGTTGGGAAGTTTACAGTCATTATTTCCTCAAATATTCTTTCTGCCCCTTTTCCATTCTCTTCCCCTTCTGGGACACTAATAATGTGTATGTTTGTGCATTTTGCAATGTCATTCAATTCCCTGAGGCTGTGTTCCAGTTTTTCCATTCTTTTCTCTTTCTGTTCTCCTGTCTTTACCAGTTCAGATGTTTTGTCCTCTATTTCACTAATTCTGTTCTCCATCAATTCAAATCTGTTGTTATATGCATCTAATGTATTTCTAATCTCATTCATTGTGTCTTTCATTCCCAATAAGCTCTGTTATTTTTCTTTGCAAGCTTTCAAATTGTTCTTTTTGTTCTCCCAGTGTCTTCTTAATAGCTGTTATCTCTTTAGTCATATTTTCCTCCAACTCCTTGAATTGATTTAGGAGATTTGTGTGATTATCATTGATTAATTGTCTTAAATCCTATATCTCGTCAGTATATTTGGTTTGTTCCTTTGGCTGGGCCATATCTTCCTGTTTCTTAGTATGGCTTGTAATTTTTTGCCGATACCCAGGCATCTGAACATGTTGGTGAATTTACTTTGATGGTCAGTTTCTCTCTCATGCCTAGAGGTTTTGTTTCATGGCTCTTCTTTGATTTTTGGTTCAACTTATTCTAAGTCTTTAAAATTGTCCAGTTCAAGTTATCAAAATAGGGTCAAGGACTCAATGGGGCACAGATCTGTCCCCAGGAGTTTGGGACAAGAGAAGCCTAAAAGCAGTTTTTCTCCTTGCAGTTTCTGGGGCCAACCAGCAGATGGTGCTCATTGGGAAGTCTTTCCACGGAGGTGACTCTTTCAACCTCCACTTGCCCATGATTCTGGTCTGGTCAGAACTCATATTCAAAGTGGGCTCTGTTGGTCAAAGTCACTGAAAAGAATCCATGCTCTGCCACATCCTCCCTCTTCCCAGAGACGAAGACATCTGTTCCCCTCTCAGTTGGCTGCAGAGAGCCAGGGGTTTTATCTAGGCTGTTTGCCTTTAGGGGGTGGGGGGGATGGGTACTGTTCCCAGACATGGGGCTTAGCAACTCACAGTTTTTGTTTTGGCTTCTTCATTTCTCTGTTCCTTCCTGGCAGTGCACAGCACTCTCCTGGTCTGCAGAGCCTCAAAGTGGGTTGCTCGGACAGCTTTCTGCCCTTCCTCTGTGGTTTCTGTGATCAAGTAGAGCCCTGTCTACCAATTCCAGTGCCATCTTCCTGAAACCCTTCCTACTCTCTTCAATGAGAGACTTGGGAGGGTCTGACTCTCATTTCCCCTCATACTCATTACCAGGCTTGGGCTTCTTGATCTTTGAAACTTTTCAGAGTGTGGCCAAAGCTACTCAGGGTCTGAAGTCGAGAAGAATGTTTAAAACTTTTTGCAGTAGTTTGACAGAGTAATGTTATATCTGTTGAAACTAATAATAGAAAATTTCAGCTTCTATTTTTTATGTCTTTCTACAATTTTATCTTTCTAGTACTCTCTATTATGTCTTATAGTGGTATGGTTTAGTCAGACATGGGGGGAAAATTGGTCACCCGAAGAATTTGGGAAACCCTGCTCTAAAGTGTAAGTAAAAACTACCCAGAGACAGTGATTGCTTTCATATTTCAACTCCTGGTACTTTAGCTCCTTGCATTAGGTGGAGAGAAAAGGTAAAATAGTCTTTTGTAAAAATTTTAATAAGCTTCTGAATTAAATATTTGTTGGTATTTGAACATTTCTCATTTCTCCGTGTTTGTTCTTTTTGTGAAAAAGCAACATAATAAGCATTGCTAGTATTTCAAATTGGAAATTGAAAAAAAAAAAATCCACCTCTAAAGGAAATGGGGGTATTTTTGCCTTTGGAATTGTATGCACAGTGAGTGGTTGACATCTGGTACCAAGACTATAGATTGTCAATGATGAGAGGACCTTGAAATCTAAAATATTCAAAGGAAAACAAGGGATGGATGGTAGCAGGAAACAGAACATACCATTTTGTCATTTAAACATAAAATATTATCATTTTCAAGGAAATCTCCCTTTCATCTGGCTAATTTTAAGGAAATGGTGAGTATTTCTTAGGAATATGCTTTGCTCTGAAATAAGTGAAAATATTGGAGATCTTTAGAAGGAGCTGTTTTCTTTAGTTCTCTATATTTCTATGTTTTCTTTATCTTAATGGTTTTACTTGTTATTTATTATCATGAGTAATGTTTGAATTATAATAAAGTAGAACTCATCTTTTGAAAGTGCGTCACCAAAAGCAAAAGCCTAAATCAAATTTGGATTATTTTCTACCCTAATCACTAATTCCCATGTAATGTATAGTTACCAAAAGCCCTTTATCAGTAGCCATTGTAGTTATCTGATGGGTTTTTTTGTATTGTAGTGCACCATTTAAAAAGAACACCACTTTTTCCTTTACTACTGAATAAAGAGTTAAGAATAGGTTACATAAATGTTACACAAAAATTACAGGGATTTCCATGTCCCCCACCTCCCACACCTCCCATAACATCCCACATAAACATCTTTCTTTAGTGTGGCACATCATCTGCTATGGATGCTCTTTCATGATTTGTTAACAAATGTTTCACAACAATGCAGGATGTCTGTGTGGGGGAGTGATGTGTGGGAGCCCTGTATGATGTTATGCATGTTTGTTTTGTAAGTTCACGATGTTTACTGAACACTTATAGTTTATGTATGTTCATGTATGAATGATGTACTTCAATAAATTGTTTAAAAAAAAAAAGAGTTAAGAATAAAGATGTTTAGATATTTGAAGCTGGGTTAATATCACTGATTAATTTCATAAGATTCATACTCGTTGTAAAAATTATATTCAACTCTCCAAGACCTGTTGGAATCTGGACCCATCCATTTTTCCTATCTTTTCTCCTTCCAAACACAAACGCCAGGTCCAGCTGGCTGGGCTGCCTGTTGTCTCACGGTGCCCTGTGTTTTCGCACTGACCTAACCATGCCAGCATATCTTCCTGGCCTAGAAAAGCCTCAGCTCCCAGTTTTTCAAGGCCCCCCTGCCCCGCCCCCGCCTAGACCATCTCTGGACCACGCAAGCCCTGTATTCTCTGTCCCTCAGCTGAATGTCTATGTGTGTCGCGAGTATCTTACCACCAACCTGTTACTTCCCTTCTTGGCAGGCTGTCAGCATCCTCAAGGAATGTGTTCTCAAGGCCTAGGATAACTAAGCTGGAGAGGCTGGAAGGCTGCACACATCAGAATCACTTCTTCCCAGCCATTTTCCCCTTCGTCCATGGCCCTCAGCTTTCGAGTGGAGGGAAGAGGAAGTGGGAAGAAGGTGGGCAGGGAGGGAAGAGAATAAGGTGGGCTGCCATTTGGCTGTATTTGATTTAAGCTGTGGCCTCACTAAAGAATTATAATATGCAAACCAGGTTTCGGCAATATATGGTAGTGATTTTTCAGTGTCATTTGGGCTGCTTCCAGGCTTACAAAATTGCAAATTAGTAGGTTTGTTTGAGTTCCCCCCACCCCCAGCCCCATTTCCCTCTCTGAACCTCTTTTCTCCTATGATCTCCCCTTTCCCCTTAAGGCTTTCAGTGTGGCTCCTCTTCCACCGGCTCTTCAGAGTCACCTACTCCACTGTGGTCTACCCCTTCACCCCTAAGTAACCCCATCCCATGGAGGAGACAGGAATCCCTGTTCTGTCGGTGCTTGGTAGCAAGATGTGAATGAAGTTTAGTCCTGGAGAGGAGGAGGGGGTTAGGGCTCTAGAGGACTTTATATATGAAACAAGAACCTGATGCTAATAAACGTCCACTACTGAATGCGAGGGATGGAGCCATGGGACATTTGCCTTCATGGCACAGCCTCTGTTCCTCTCCTTTTTCTATTCCTACCACATCTGCATATGGAGTGGTTTTCATTACTTTAAAAGGCTGTTTTCTCTTTGGGAGATTGGAGAATAAGTAGGCTGGCTATTGCCAAATATTTGAAACTATATAGACTACAGGGCATCTTTGATTACTTTGCTTGCTTAATAAACTTTTCATATATATGACTCTTTCCTCGCACTTTGACTACAAGTTCTCTGAAGGTAGTATGTTAGACAGCTTTGTAAGTCCCAAAGCACTATTTGGCAAAAATAATTATTCAGAAATATTTTTGGTTGTATTTATAATAAAGTAAGACCTGTTGCTAGTCATTCTGGGTCACAGCAATTTGTCTTAAGCCTTAGGATTTTATTATGCAGAACAGTTTTGAAGGACATATTGAAATTATATGCATGTGGAGGTACAAAAATAAATGGGGAACTTTCATTGACATTAACCAGTGATCCTCAAACTTTACTGTGAAGAAGATTTTCCTGGAGAGGATGTTAACATTTCAGATTCTTAAGTCTAAGAGATTCTGATTCAGTAGGCCTGGATCGAAATCTGATTTTTTTCAACAAGTATTCTAGAGAATTATGGAGCATTAACGTGAGTGCCACTATACTTGACTAAAAATGAGATTTTTTTTTCAATGGAAAAATATTGCATTATGTGCAAGATATTTAAAGATAAATCAGACATGAAATATATAATATAATAGGGAGAATGTGTCTTAATTATAATAAAGGGTATAAACAGATAAAATCCTTTTGAGAAGTGCAGATCTAGTACTCGGGAGTTCAGGGAGAAAGTGCTAATTTCAGAGTGGGGGAGATCATGGAAAGCTTCAAGGAAGAATTTGGAGATGGTAGGAAAGGAATTTTTTTTGCCTTTAAATAAAAGGGAATTTTAGGAAAAGGCAACAGTGTTAGCAAAGACACGGAGGCAGAGTTGCAGTATGTGGAGAAGGTGGACATTGCTGTGGCGGAGACGAAGGGCAGTTGGAAATGAGGTGTGTGGCTCAGCTGCGTGTGCAGGGCTGACGATTGTGGAGGCAGTCCCTCAGCTGGGCAAAGAGAGAGAGGAGAAAAGAAGAAAATCCAAACACATTCCTTGGGATTTACCAGGTAACAATCATAGTTTTCACTAAGTACATCATTTATGTAGATGCTTAAAGAAAATAAAAGTAAGACTAAATTCTAGGGAATCACACAAACGGTTTAAGGCATTCCCTTGCTCTCCTTCCACTGAAAAACAAAACAAAAACCCTAAGGGTTAAATAACTTGGCTAATGAAAACAAAAGCGAGGTAAGCCGAAGTCATGGGAAATGGTGGAGAAAGAATAAGGGGCTGAGCACCCTACCACAGATGGAGTGAAGATTTTCCAGATGTGGAGTTCTTTCTATGGATCAGTGCTGCTAGCTTGGCTCAGTTAGGTTCTACCAGGGAAAAAAAGCAACCATGCCTTCTTTCCAACTTCGGAATATAATCTTACTAAACCTACTTTGCTAAAATTTTATAATTCGTTTCCTTTATGGAAATGTCTTCAGAGCTGTGATCTGCAATTGTTTTTTAAAAGCTGACTTATGTTCGATATGGGAATGCTCTGGAATGCTTGAATATTTTTATGTGTGTCGGAATATCCCCATTTGGAAAGGCACATCTCTCTCCCAGTCGTCCCAGGGCACCACGGAAAGGCCGGGGGCTCCCTGCACGTGAGGGTTAGAGGGTCACTGCTCTGTTTATGTTTGTCGTTATGGACCATCTGGGAGAAGCTCCTGATTAGCTGCAGAACGACGAGTGCCGTCTCAGAATTAATGGCGTAAGTTAGACTTAGATGACTTGGGATTTTTAAAGGCTCTAAAATTTGATGCTCAAAAGTATTACAAAATTAGGAGGTTTTTTTTTTTTTATTAAGATAATGAACAAGCCAGTTCATAAACTAAGGAAAACCTGACGTCCCCTTTGAGTCACCTGCATAGATGGGAGCTACTGTCTCCATCACTGCAGCTGGAACGCAGCCCTTAGAGGCCTTAGAAATAAAAATAAAAATAATAATAATAAAAAACAG
>JAQZBX010053444.1:0-18884 GCA_029593785.1 Cabassous unicinctus | reverse complement strand
TACCATATGAGAGGCCCCGGGTTCGCTTCCCGGCGCCTCCTTGTGAGGGCAGGCCGGCTCGCGTGGTGCCCTGGGCTGATGCGGCAAGACCTCACAGCAAGGGGGAGATAAGCAGACACAGAGAAGACACGCAGTGAATGGACACAGCAAGCACAAGCAGCAAGGGGGGGATAAATAAATAAAATAAATAAATCTTTAAAAAAAAAAAAAAAAGCAAAGGCTTACAAACATAGTCATCAATATCAAGGGCCCATCAGTGGACCATCCTCCTTTGCCATTCATTGCCCCTGCACTTGGAGGACAGATGCTGCTCCATTAGAGAATGTGACAGATCTCTCCAGGATGGGAATTCAATATTCTCTCAGTTATTGTGTGAATCTCCACCCACTGTGAGAATTTCCTGTGAACATTTGAACACATTTATATACCTTATATGTATGTCCAGGTGAACTTCCTCCCATATATCCCCCATCACTGACACCCCACACCAATGATCTTCCCCTGCCCCAGTTGTAACCCATTTGTTTATAAAGCTTCCTCAAAAATTCCTTTTAATGTCTTCAAAAAGTGTTTTAAATCCCTATGACCCCAAATGTGCTTCTGTTCTTGCAAATGCCCTGGCTTCCTTTGCAGCAGCAAAACCATGGTGTGTCCTGAATAAAATGCTGCAACCTGCAAACTTGACTCTGGTTTGTTTTTTGATGACACCATTATCCAACACCATTAAAGAACATTGTTTAGATAGAAAATTTTTGAAGAAGAAAAAATTATGTCTTCAATTCTTGAGAGATTCACAGGCTTTGTGAACTTGGTTACAGTGGCCTGTTTACAATGTCATCTGTACAAGCATTGATAAATATAAAGCTATTTAAATTATTTCAGTTGTACTTCTGCCTTCCTTGGGAGGTCTATGCCATTCTATCCAGTTGTCTCTGAGAAGAAACTCCTCTTTCTATGTGTATCCAATCTTAACTAGCTTCCTTATCAATTAAAATATTAATTATTAACAGTTCAAATTTTAATATCAAGAAATGACCATGTTCTAAGAATCTTTCCTACACCTACTATTTTATAACTACCATCAGATTTTTATTTTATTCCTTTATTTTTTTAATTTCTACATTTAAATATTTGGTTTGAAATTAATTTATTTTGGAATGAATAACAAACTACAGACCTGATTTGTTCTCCCTTAGGCTCTATGAGTGTCATAGAAAATATACTTATCTCAAATGTAAGAACAGTTATTTAGTGGCAGCTTTTCTCAGGACCCTAAAGCAACTTAGGAATTAATAGGAAAGACAGATACAACACTGAAATTTGTAGTGGCCCCAGGAAAAGGGAGTTGGAGCACATGGGCCAAGATTTAAATATCACAACCTCCCTATATAAACACGCTTTTTTGTAAGATATGAATTTTTTATATATTGATATTTGACAATCTATACAATTGTTTTGACTAAATTTTTTGTAATTGTAACATTTTTATTTAATTTGTATTGCCTTCTAATAAGTTAATCTTTGCTGTCATGTGTTTCCTTTCAGCCATACTTTTTAATGTACTTCCTAGTTGTATATATAATTATATGCTTTCTAATATTTAATTAAATATAAGGAACTGGATATAAGCAAATAACATTTATATAATTTACCTCCCAAGCTTAAATGGAAGTTAGTATAATCTATAATGCTACTATACCTTATTTTAAATTTTACTTCATATCATTTTATTTTCTCCCTAGCTTTAGTCAGTCCCTTATTTAATCTGCCTTGAGTAGCCTTGCCTGTATACATGAACTTGGATTTGAACAGGCATCTCTGCAGTGTAAATTCTACAAGTTTAAGTGAAAAATTGGAAATGCATTTGTAATTTTCATATATATATAAAAAATGTTTCCTTCACAAAGTTATACAGTTTTGTACTCTCATTAGTTTTTCTTTCCAACAGCCTTGTCATAAGAAAGTTTTGTCAAATGTTCCACTTCTGTAAATTGCAATTTCCTTTTAATCAGCATATTTTTATTATGAATGAGGTTTTCATATTTCATATTTGTATTTTCAGATATTTAAGACTTATTTTCATTTTTTATATATTTTTTCAATTCTTTTGCCTATTTTTTTTACTGAATTACCAGTGTTTTTATTCTTGGTTTCTGAAATCTCTTTGCTAAGGTTGTGAGTCAAAGTTAAAATAATAAAAAAATAATGATTTTTTTAAAGATTTCATTTGATATAGTAACAAGAGGATAAAAATTAAAACATTTTAAATATATTTCCTTAATTATCATGTGTGTTTCCATGTAGATTATTTTTTTATTTTCATGTAATCAAAATTCATTAATTTTTTTAATGATCTCTTCATATTGAGATGCAGAAAAACCCTCCTCATATTAATCATACTCATTTACATTCCCAACAGCAGTAATGAGAATTCCAGTGCTCCGTAAATCACATTCTTGCCATTTAGACATACATCCTTTATGGATGGGAGGTGCTATTACAATGTATACATTTAATTTGTATTTTCCTGATGTAACAAACCTGAGTAACTTTTCATAATAACTATTTGGATAGCTCTGTGAAGTGCATATTCAATAGATTTCACTATGCTTCTATTGGTATGATTGTCTTTTTAAATTTTTGACTGGTAAAAATTTATTTTATATTGTGTTTATGTTTTTGTTGCTGGGCATTCATATTTCAAGCCTCTTATCAAACTCTTTGGGTTGTATTTTCACTTTCATAATAATGTATGTTGATGAATAGCTGTGATTAAACTTAAAATAATTAATTTTTTCATATAGTTAACACCTTGTGTATCATTCAATAAAAAGTTGTGCAGAAAGCCTTCTATGTTTTCTCTGAAAACTTTGTTTCATATTTAGATTTGTATCCATCTGCAACTTAATTTTGTGTGTGTTGTGAAGTAGGAGTCAAGAATATTTTTTCCCATTTGAAATCAATTTGACTCAGTGCTATTCTGGAAAGAATGCATCAAACTTTCTGCATATATATATATATGCATATTCTGAACACTAATCTGTTGTTCCATTTTTGAATTTGTCTCCACAGAAACAATGCAACACTGTATTAGTCACTATGACTTTACTAGAGGACTGAACATTTGATACATTGTCTACCAGCTTAGTTCTTCAAAATTGCCTTGATTACTCTCAGAATTTTGTCTTTCTTTGAGTATAAGTTTCTCAATTAAAAAAAAATTACTGGGATGCAGATGTGGCTCAACCAGTTGTGTACCCATCTACCACATGGGAGGTCCCAGGTTTGGTCCTGGTACCTTCTAAAGAAGACACGCCCACAGCAATGAGCTAGACACCTGCACCCAACACAACAAGCTAGACATTGCACACTGGCACAATGAGCTAGATATTTCACCCAGCTGCAACAAGTTAAATATCTAAAGGAGCAGATGCCACAAGCCAGTAGATGTTGCAGCCCACGGGAAGCAGATGTGGCTCAGGCCATTGGGCACTCACCTCCCATGTGTGAGGTCCTGGGTTGGTTTCCAAGCAAACAATAAGCAGACAGAAAAGAGAACCATCTGGGAGGTGGATAAATAAAATAGTAAATAAATCTTTAAAATATTGCTGAAAATTTGTGATTGGATTGACTATATAGACAATATAAATTAGAGAGCTGTGATTTTTGAAATATTAAAACTTCCAATCCATAAACACAGTGTTGTTCTCCATTTACTTAGATATTCTTAAATTTCTCTCAATAATATTTTGTAATTTTAATTGAATAGTTTTCACATATCATTTCTTGTATGTTTTACAAGGAATTTGATTTTTCAACACAACTGTAAATGGTATCATTTTTATCTAAATTTAATTTTAATGTTTTTGACGTAGTAATTATTTAGTAGTATATTATTCCATATATAAACAGTGGATAGTTTTTAAAATTATTGCTTGTTTTTCTCTAATTTATTGCTAAGTTCTATTTTGGTCAGATAATATACTCTGAAGAATTTCACCCTTTGTGGAGCTGTGCTTTATGGGCCTACATATAATCAGTTCTTCAAATGATTTTTCCTTTTTGATTACAGTGCTCCACTTGTGTCACTTAAGTCTATTTTCTTCATTCTTGTCCAGATCTTCTCTATTTTTGTTGATTATTTATCTGCTTTTTCTGTCACATTATTAATGAAATATTTTCTCACATTATTATTGTAGATATGTATATTTCACTTTCTCTTTTTAGCTCTTTCATTTTTTCTTGATATATTTTGAATTTACATTATTAGGCCCATAAAGAACTGTCATCTCTTCAGCTGAAGTGCTGTGGAAAGAAGAACAAGATGACCCAGGTGGTACTGTAAGGAATTGTAAATAGAGAGTGGATGATAAGTTTAAGTGCTATGTGTGTCAGATTTGTACTGGGGTTTTAAAGCAAGGTAATAGGTGGTTTAGAACCTTTATCCATCTCTATGCACCTCTTCTTAACATGTAGCAGGTCTTCGCATTTGAAAGGCAGATATCTTTGGCACTAGACTGTGTGATTCTTTCATGAGCACAACAGACATCCATCAAACTGACCTCTTGATTTCACCCTTGATTTCACCATGCTTGGATCCGAAGGTACTATTTGTCATTTATGATGATCAGGATGAATGGCAGCATGCATCTTATATTTAATACATACACACACACACACACATAGCTTCCATCTTTTGTCAATTGTGCATAATGCTGTTATGAACATCAGTGTGCAAATATCTGTACGAGTCCCTGCTTTCAAATCTTTTGGATATATTCTTAATAGTGGGATTGCCAGGCCATATGTTAGTTATATACTTCACTTTCTGAATAATTGCCAAACTGTCTTCCATAGCAGCTCCTCCATTTAACAATGCCACCAGCAGTAAATGACTATTTTCTCTGCATCTTCTCCAACACTTGTTTTCTTTGTTGGCAACCCAGAGTTGTTTTTTTCTTTTGTTTTCTTGTTTGTTTACTTTTTCTTTAGGAGTCACTGGGAACTGCACCAGGGACCTCCCATGTGAGAAGAAAGCACTCAATTGTTTCAGCCACATCTACTTCTCTTTCCATGTTTTTAGTAGAAGTCATTCTAATGGTTGTGAAATGTTATCTTGTAGTGGTTTTGATTTGCATTTCCATGATGGCTAATGATGTTGAACATTTTTTCATGTGCTTTCTGGCCATCTGTATATCATCTTTAGAGTCATGTATATTCAAGTCTTTGCACATTTTAAAATTGGGTTGTCTTTTTGTTGTTAAGTTGAAAGAGTCCTTTATATATTATGAATATTAAACTTTTAAAAATGGATATGTGATTTCCAAATATTTCCTTCCATTGTGTAAATTGTTATTTTATTTTCAGAATAAATTCATATTATGCAGAAAATTTTTAAATTTTGATAAGGTCCCATTTATCTGCTTTTACATCTGTTGCTTGAACTTTGGGTGTAAATTCTAAGAAACCACTTCTTTAAAAAAAGTCCAGAAGATGCTTCTATATTTTCTTCTTGGAGTTTTACACTCACAGATCCTTTATTTCACTAATACAATAGTTGACATTTTGTTTTTGGCTAGAGGTAGCGGTCTTTTTTTTTTGCATATAGAGGTACAGTTTTCCAGCACCATTTGTTTAAGAGACTATTTTACCTCAAGTGAGTGTTCTTTGTCAATTTGTCAAAAATCAGTTAGCCATAAATTTGAGAGTTGATTTCTGAGCTCTCAATTTTATTCCACTGGTCTATAGATCTGTCCATATGCCAATACCATGCTGTTTTAATTACTGGATTTTGTAGTAAGTTTCAAGATCAGCACGTGTGAGTCCTCCAAATTCATTTTTACTTTTCAAGATGACTTTGGATATTTGGTTCCCTTTATCCTTCCATATAAATTTAATAATTGGCTTTTCCATTTCTACAAAGAAAGTTGGAAATTTGATTGGGGTTGTGTTGAATCTATAAATTGATTTGAGTACTACTGACATCTTAATAATATTTAGTCTTCCAGTCCATGAACACAAAATGTCCTTTCATTTATACCTTCTCAGATTTCTTATTGCAATGTTTTGTAGATATCTGTGTACAATTCCTTTACATCCTTGCTTATATTTATTCTTTTAGTTGCTACTGTGAATGAAATTCTTTTCTTGATATTTTAATAACATTGTTAATTAGTGTATAGAAACACTACTGATTTCTGTGTGTTGATATTGTAACCTGCTACTTTGTTGAATTCATTTATTAGCTCCAGGAACTATGTTGTATATTTTTCAGTATTTACTGTCTATAGGATCATAGCATCTGCATACAGGGAAAGTTTTACCTCTTCCATACCAATTTAGATGTCATTTATCTCTTTTTCTTGCCTAATTGTCTAATTGCTCTGGCAAGAACTTCCATTATAATGTTGAATAACAGTGGTGGCAGTGGGCATCCTTGTCTTGCTCCTGATCTTAGAGGGAAAACATTTTCTTTCACAGTTATGTAGGATGTTAGCTGTAGGTTTTTTCATATACACTTTTTTTTTTCAGGTTTGGGAAGTTTGACCTTTGAGTGGCTGAGATTTATGAGATTATCATATGTTTTTTTTCTTCATTCTATTAATGTGCTATAATATATGAGTAGATTTTCTTATGTTGAATCACCTTTTTATATCTGTGATAAATTCAATTTGGTCATTGTGTATAAATATTTTGATGTGCTATTCAAATTGGCTTGCTAGTATTTTGTGGAGGAATTTTATATCTATATTCATAGGGATATTGATCTTCAATTTTCTTTTCTTATGATCCCTTCATATGGTTTTGCTAATAGGGTGATGTTGGCCTGATAGTATACCTTAGGGAATGTTTCCATCTATTCAATTATTTGGAAGAGCTTTTCTGGAAAGGCACAAAAAGACAGTGGCCATCTCCCAGACCTTGCATACACTCCCTCCTTTTCTATTGTATGCACATGTTTCAATGTGTTCTCATTCTGCAGCCAGAGGTACATGTTAGGTTTAATGAATCCAGTTGACCATACCTTAAATCTGAAATCAGGAACAAGCAGTTCCAGCTGCTTATCAGGGCGGGAACTTTCAGTGGCATGCCTCTTCTCCCTGGGATCTAAAAATACCCACTCTTGCACTATAGTTGTCTCTCTTCTCTGATATGATATGGGGCATGGCGAGCTTCCATCTGCATACCTTGACATGTGCAGTTGGCCCCCTTGGGTTACCAGCTCCAATGGGTCTCTTCTCCACTCTTTTGGACACATTGTGCTTTGTAAATTATAAAGAGGTCATTTGTTGAGAATGTCTTTGTGCCTGTTCCTGAGTTCTCATTATATACTGTATAACAGTTCATTCCACAGAATTTTGGCACAGCAAGCAGAATGGACAGGGAAGTATGGAGTAAGATGCTTTTTGGTCATTCTTTTCATTACTCTTCAGTTCTCCTTTTACAGGATCATCTTGGGCAACATAAGATGCATGGCTTTGTGGGTTAAACTGAAGGGTCACCACCTCCTTACTAGCTCAGGTATAGGTACCAAACTGAATGGGTACCTGAATGGGATGGGTAGAATAACCATCCCAGCACAACCTGAGATACTTAGGATTTGCTGTCCCCATCCAATGAAGGAATGGCAGCAATAAATGAGACTTTGAGTCCCCCCATTGAATGTTTGGGAGTTGGTTGGCTTATTCCACATTGAGAGTAATCAGGTTGGGAAACTACTGTACAGCCTACACTCCTCTGGCTCATGGCTTTTTATATCTATTCTTATTCTGTAATAACACAACCCAGGCTGATCTTGAGGTTAGTGTAAGGCCAAACAGTATTCTGGAGACTACTATACTTGAAGTTGGGGGCTCAGGGGTGCAAAGAAATGTATGATCTTTTATGGAGAAGAAGATATGAAATGTGAAAGATAGGTATGGATAGAGGTCTGAAAAAGATATCTTCTTGTGGCTTTCCAAACTTTTGATGAAAGTGCCACTACCACCCTGACTGATCAGGCTGAATTGATGAAACTTTGCTGCTGCCTCATAGCCAACACCTTCCTCCAAAATCTCTTAGTTGAATTAAGGGAGGAGGAGGTCAGGAGTTGGGAAAGAACAGATGACAGTGTATTCTCAAGATTCCAGGATACTCTCCCTAATGATGTTTAGGTAAGTGACATACGAAGCAACCCTTGGTTCCCATTTCCTTGCTGCATTGTCCAATATTGACAATACTACCTTCATGGTTGGAAAAATAACACTGCTGCATTCATAAAGAACGTTCTATTTGAAGGTTATCCTCTGCTCCACCATTGATGCCTATGATAGCCCAGTGTGACCAGTGAAGCAGGAAAATGGATATTGGTTGACTATAGAGTACCAGCACTTGAATTCAGAAGTGTCCTCTTTGGCATTTATGGTTCCAGACGTTTTGATGCTCACAGAAGACATTATGGCCTCCACCAGTGTTTGGTATGTGTTGTTGACCAAGTGGATGCATTTTTTCTCCATCTCACTGCAGGAGGAAGACCAAGATCAATTTGATTTCCAGGGTCAAGGATTAGATCATACCTTCACTGTACTGCTACAGGGGTATTAAAACTCCCCCGCTCTCTACTACCAATGCATAGGACAGGATTTGAGTAAGCCACTTCTACTCAGAGGATCCCATGTGTTCCATTATATTGATTACATCATGTTGGTGAGCCAAAACAAGGAGCAAACTGCCAAGGATGGTACACATTGCTAACTGGGCATTGATAATCCAGCTGGGTCATAAATTACAAGGCCCAGCCTAGAAGGTCACCTTCTTGGGTAGCTGTGTTGTTTAGGTTAATGTGTCATCTTGTCCAGGTAATGTTGCCTAGTTGTTTGGTTAAAAAAGCACTGGGCTAATTGTAATACAAGGGTATTTCATGGACTTTAATCATTAGTGAGTTGATTTTGCTGGAGTACAAGAGCTCCCCTAGGGCGTCTTTTAGTACTACCACGCCCTATGATTAAATTCGGTGTAAAACTGCAACAAACCAATCTTGGCAGGGCTAACTATGGTCAAGAATCTTCATGAATAAAAGTTTGGTTCACCCCACAAGGCAATGAACTATGGCCAAATGAGGTACTTGCTGAGGGTAAAGGGAACATGAAATGCATAGTGGAAGTGAGAATGATGAGTAAACCATGCTCAGAAATGACAGCTGTCTATTCACACAAAATACACTTGATGAGCTTCAAGAAAGAGCAAAACTTAATTTTGGCAATTTTAATCTGAATCACTAGGAAAATTGATAAAAATAGCAAAAATATTGTTATCCAATTAGAACACAAGTCCAAGTGTGAACGTGGTTGAAGATGTTAATTTCAGTTTTGTAACTGTTAATGTTAGGATGCTGGTAATAAACCAAATTAGATATCTAAGATCAAGAACACAGAAAAGTAAGTTCTGTACTTGGAGGGACAGGTGGAAACAGAATGGATATGGTCACAGGGAAAGGAGAAAAGTGGAGAAATATAGAATAAGTGGAAAGTAAATATGAAGAAGGGAAGAATGCAGCAGTATAGTAAGGAGGCTCATGAGAATAGGCGAGTAGTTAATGAACGTAAAGAAGAGGAACGTCTACAGATAGTCTGATATAAAAATAAGATAAGCATATACAGATATAATTGGTACAGATAATACAGATGTTACAGATGATAGATATATATATAAATGAATATAGTTATATGTATGTAGTTTGATCTCTGTCAATGGATATGGACATAGGTTACATGGCCACAGAATCCAATTTATGTAAGATAATTTTTGGTATATACCACTTATATTGGTGTAATTATTAACAAGTCTCTGTTTTATTCTCAAAAATATATTTGGATGATACTTTTTTATGATCCCAATGGATAGAGATGTATAATTCTAGATATATGTATGTGTGTGTATGCTCATGTGTGTGTAAATTTCTGAAGCATATATAGGTATGTCTAAATTATATAGATATATATCTAGATTTAGTTATATTTCTATGAATTATTCCAATTCTTCCCATTAATACAATCTAAATAGAGTGATAATTAATTTTGTCAATATTATGTGAGCTGTAAACATGTTTTATGACATAAAAGTTTTCTGAGTACTCCTTTAACCTCTGTTTTTCTCAGGCTGTAGATGATGGGATTTAACATTGGAGTGTTAAGCCCATAGAACATTGAGATGAGACTGTCTCTGGCTGGGGAGTGTTGACCAGAGGAAGTGTGAATATATGTAAGTATTGCTGTGCTATAAAACAGACAGACCACAAAGAGGTGGGATGCACATGTGGAGAAGACTTTGTGCTTACCTTCTGCTGACTGAATCTTTAGGATAGAAGATACGATGTAGATATAAGAAATAAATGTCTTCAGAAAGGTACTGATCTGCGAAACACCTCCTTCCCCTAAAACAAGCATCTCTGTGATATACGTGGAAGAACAGGAGAAAGCCAACACTGGAAGCCAATACTCAAGATTAACCTTAATTTAAGAAGACAAGGGAGCTTGGTTTTCAAAAGGAGTCTAGTTTTAAGTCTAAGCAGACTCAGCAAGTGTCATCTTAATATTTCCCTTTACTTGTCTCTTTACCGCTCTACCCTACCCCATATTTAGGCTCTTGGCTGGTGTGTTTATGTTAGAGAGTAAAAGTAAATGTTAAGCAGAGATCCTGTTCCTCTACACCACTGTTGATACCATAGAAACATCACTAGTTCCAGTTCATTTCCTGGCACTTTGTATTCTGTGGCTATTATGCTGTCCAACTAGCTCCTGAAAATCATAGCAGCACCACATTCTAGGTAGGGAATCCTGTATTGCTGTTCTTCCAGTGATTTTTTAAAATCAATTTTATTGATACATATTAATAAACATAAAATTCATCCAAAGTGTACAATAAATGGTATTTGCTGCAATCACATAGTTCTGCATTCATCACTTCAATCATTATTAGAGCATTTTTATTATTTCAATAATAATAATAAACAATAGACAAACATATAAGAAAATTCCTCACCTCTCAATCTCTCTATGCATCTCCCATTGTACATAGCAGCTGTTTCTGGCTATTCTATCCTAAGCGCACAATCAATGGCTTTTAGTATAATCCCTGTGATTGTTTTTTAATGAATAATTTTCAAATAATTGTCAAATTCCATTTTAAAAGTAAATAGTGTTTATTTTTGTAATTGCATAGAAAAATATGAAGGAGATATACTAAGTTACTAATGGTGATTATCCTTTATTACAGGATAAATGTGTACTTTTATCAGAAATAAAATTAAATATTGCCACAAAACATTTATCTTCCTCTCTTCCAAAGGGAAATTATATTTAAAAGCTTCCTGGGCAATTTCTATTAAAAGCATTGCTATGCATTAGATAGTAAGAGGAGCTTCTTGCCTTGATGATGTTCTTTATTTCTTCTAACTCAAGAGTTCTTTAATTCAAACAAATTTATTTTGCCTAACATAACTTCTCTTAGCTTTGGGTTTCTCATCTGTAAAATAAGGAATTGGATTAGATGATTTCTGAGGTCCTCTCCAACTGTAAAATTCTGTTTTAAGGAATTAAGTTCTAACTAGTAAAACATTAATGATACTTATTAAAGGATTCCGCCAATGGGAAATTGCTTTAGCTTATTCTTTGTTGACACTAATGCTTGGATTTAGCATCTATTAGCTGGGTCACATAATTCAAATCAGCAATTTTTTATAACCCCCAACATTTGACATTTTGTAATAAACAAATCAGTTATTTTATTCTGGTCATTCATTGTGCATATAGAGTAGAAAATAGTCAAGCTCTCATTCCAAATAGAACACATTTGATAAGACTTCAACTCATTATTAAATAAACATTTCATTAAACCAGTGATATTTCCATCTGAAAAAAAGATAATTCAAAATTTATAATTTGTTTAATGCATCAATAGCAAGGAAATCTTACCTTTAAAATTTCTTTGTAAAATAAGATTTTTTGTTGTTGTTTCTTAATATAATTACTAATGAAGAGGGTTTTTTTTTTAACCTTCCTGTTTAATTCCATTCAACTAATAAATGATAAATTAGAGGAATCTAAAAGGCTCTTTTAGGATATAATCTCTCTACCACTTTGTGATGTCATCACTGACTATTATTATCTTGGAAATACAACTCAAGCATGAAATATAAATCAGGAATGTGTCAGAAAATTGCTTTAGATACAGCAAAAATTTGCATACAAAGGTATTGGACAAACATATGGAATAAACATTTTTTTCAGACTGGAACAATTTTATACATTTATTTAGCCACCCATTCTAATAATATTTAAAATATATACTTTATGTTACCTAATTAGTATTTGATTTCAACAAATACCTTAATTTTCTTGCTTCTCAGTTTCAGATATTTAATTACCAATACAAGGTTTCATCAAGATGAAACTAAAATGACCTGGCCAACAAAACTGCATCAGTAATGAAAAACAAGAAGCTCATTTAAATAGAGAGTTCATATTGGAAAATATTCTATAATTTATTTTATGCCTTCATTCCCCTTAGGAAAAACAATTAAGATTCTAGAGGGAACATGCTTCTTTTCTAGATAAAAGTGAATTACTACTAACTTAATAATATGTACTCATTTTATAAATAGTCAATTTAATATGTTAAAAAAAGAAACCTAAATTGTAGAAAAGTGAAAAAAATTTCCCATAAAATATAATTATACACTCAATTTGCTATGAATTTTCATTTTTCATGTTAGACAATTTACATTTCACTTTCAATCTACTCGTTTCTTTGTAATTAGGGTGAGTCACATTTTGACAGCATATAGTAAGGTCTTGCTTTAAAACAACTCTGTTAATCTCTGCCTTTTTACTAGATAGCTTAAATTAATTTACTTTTAAATTCACTACTGATAATGCAGACTTTCTTTTGCCATTTGGTTATTTAATCTTTGTAGTCTCATAACTTTTTTGTTCCACAATTCTTCTGTTAATGCCTATTTTTATATATACATGTGAATTTTTGTATGTTGTATCATATTGAGTGCCATCTCATTTCCATCTGGATACATTTTACGTATGTTTTCCTTTTAGTTACCATGGCATTACAATTTAACAACCCAAATATATAACAATCATATTTGGTTTGATACCAACTTGTCTTTAATAGCATACACATATACTTTTCCTATACCCCTCTGTCCCCCTACCTTTTTTTGTGCTTGTTACCAATTATATATTTGTACACTATATGTCTGAAACCACAGATTTACCATTGTATTTATATATTTGTATTTTTGCCATTGTAGGTAGTAAGAAATGGAGTTACATACCAAAAAATACAATACTATTGGCAATTATAATTACCCAAGTCATTAAATTTATTAAGATTCTTTTATTGCTCATTTATTCTTTTCCTATTATACTTTAGTTCTTTCTCTGTATTTTCCTTTATCTTCTCAAGCATTCTTATGATAATTTTTTTATAAAGTCTTTGTTCATTATATCCATATTCAAGTCTTCTTTTGTGTTTTCTAAATTTTTATCCTTTTCCTTTCAATGGGTTATCACTTTATGTTCCATTGTTTGCCTTGTTATCCTTTGTTACACATTGTACATTTTAATATTAAAAATGTTAACAGAAAGATTTATTCCCTTAGATGCCTGTTTCTTGATTTTGTAACTAGCTCATGATGCAACAGAGATTTCCTTGAGTGTCAACCCTCCTTCCAGGAAGGTTGCTGAAGATGAAAGAAAGTGCAGCTTCCTCCCTTTCTGCGTCTTTTTGTCCTGGGCTTGTTATTGCTATTTGCTTTGGAGTTCCCCAGTTTACATTAATTTGAATATACCTCCACATCCAAGGAGACAGACTTTCTCCATCTCTTGGGTGTTGAAAACAGAAAAGCCTTCACCTGAAGGGGAAATTCTGGGTGGGGATGCATGCTAGAAAGGAGTTGAATCAGTCTTTTCCAGCTGAAACAAGGCCTAGGGCCCATGAAAGGGGCACAGTATAGTTCCAAACTGCCCTTTGGAGATCAAGAAAGGTGTCAGGAGCTTCTTCCACAGATCCCCAAACCTGCACTTTCTTGATTTGCCCAACAAACTCTGCCCTTGTACTGTCACCCACAGATATGAGGAAGTATAGGGCTATTAACAGTTCTCAGGTATCCAAGGACAGGTTGGAACTATAGTCACCTTCAGAGACAGGCACCCACCAATCCAAAGTATGTAAATGAAAGCAGTGATCAGTGATTGGCTGTGCCCATTTCTAATCTCTTGGAAGTGAAGTTTTATGTCTTTTTATAGCACCAGTAATCTAGCCATGTGCCAGACCCCATGGCAGCCTGCTGTGAGAGTGGGGGCTGGTCACCAATAACCACCATGAGAGGAGGTCAATTTTTTACTCTTTACCATAATTTGCCAACCTCTTCCTCCCACTTTCCCTGAATACTGTGCAGTATTCTACTATACTCTGAAATTTCAAAACAGTTGTTTCAGACAGTACTTAGGCGCCTGTTTAATAGTTGTCCTGGTGGAGGGACTGAAACTCTTATCTTCTTATTCTGCCATACTTCCACAAACCCTTGCATCTTGTATTTTATTGTCATAAGTTTGGTTCCATAAATCCCAAGATCATGGGTGACTTATAAATCCATTCTGATAGGAGTATTTAACTTGGTTTAATTTACCAAGAGGTTAATGTTGTGATAAACCACAGTGTTTACAATGTTCATGATTTCATAGGGGCAAGTAGGAAATCTATAATAGGCTCATCCTTTTTCATTGAAATATTTTATGTAACTGACCAATTTTCAAAAATATCAATTAATTCTTTTCTAGTCACTTATTTCCCAATCTCCTTCTTCTTATCTTTATTAACCTTCTCCCTCACTTGTTTCCTGTTTTCTATTTCTCCTGTAACTGCTTTTCCCACTTCTCCTTTTTCTTAAATTTTCATCTTCTTAGTTTAGTAAACAGTAAACCAATAAAGAAAACTCGATTATAAAGAACAGAAATAATTTCTTAACGGGGAAGGGATTGTTCCGAGTTTCCTATCTAAATCACTGCCCTCTTCAATGTTTTAACTGTTAAAGGACAATTAAAGTGTTATTGCTTTGGACATCAACATCCAAAAATATTCAAGATTGGGGAATGAACAATGGGCTAATATCAACTTATAATCATTCTACTTTAGACTTATTATTATTCCAGCAATGGAAAAGCTCTTATCATTGTTATAAAGGCAGCCCCTGCCTGAGGTTCTGAGGGATGGGAGAAGGAAGAATAGGTGTAAATGGGGGCATTTTTGGGACAATGGAGTTATCTTGCATGACACTGCAATGACAGATACAAGCCATTGCATATTTTGTCATTACTTACATAATTGTGTGGTTCAGAATGTAAACTATAATGTAAACTGCAAACTGTAGTCCAAGGTTAGTAGCAATGCTTCAATATGTGTTCATCAATTGTAACAAATGAACCACACTAATGAAAGATGTTAATGTGGGAAAGTGTGGGAAGGGAAGGGAGTGTGTCATATAGGAATCCCTTATATTTCTACGTAACATTTATGTAATCTAAAGCTTCTTTTAAAATTAAAAATTTTAAAAAAGTTAAATGTTATTGGTAATATTAGCATACAAATACAATGGGAGAATGCTATAGAAGTTATTATATGATGGACAAAGGATGGAAAATTTAAATATTGGAATAAGTGATATTGAGAAATGAACAAAAATTAATAATAATATGCTAAGCAAGTTCTGTTTCACTATGACAGTTTGTTACAAGACTTTGTCTCCTATTCTTCTTGACACTAAAAAGAACAGACATGAACACAGTGTAAGCTGTTGGTGAATAAGGAATATTATGGGAGCAGAAGCCCAGAATGTGTGCATAGTTCTTGACACAAAGGAGACCAAATTTATGGGTAAGTAGTGGGGTATGGGGATGTCTCAAATATGTTTTAAAATATAAGTATATTAATGGGTAGGAATAAGAAAGGGGTCCACAAAAGGGAAATTGACTGAAAATAATCTCACAAATATCAGTTAGGATCCACATTAATTCTCTACTCCTTCTCTTTCATCCACCACCAAAATCACTTTGTTATACAGTCCCTAGATTATTCTCTACCTTCCTTTAAATTGACATTTACATTCACAAACTATCTCTTTCAGCCACAATCACATTTACAAATCAGCAGTTTTGATTATAGTTACTGTAATATGTTACCATCAACTCTTCTTTTCCACACTTTTACAATAAACAATATTAAAATTTCTAAATATATTAAGCATCAGCTCCCATTCTCAACCCTCAAACTGTCTCCTAGAATTCTATTCTCTAGATTAGGTGTTCTTAACCTTTTTGGTTCCAAGGACCCCTTTGCCAGACAGGTGAAAACCATGGACTCTTTCTCAGAATGTAGCGGCAGATAGTTATATGACACTCAACATTGGCATGTCTTTAAATTAAGTTTTAGGATTATTCAAAATTACATTTTACAACTTTCCCATAATTTCAATACCTGATAACCTAACACAGTTCAATGTATGTTCAAAGGGTCGTTTTTGGCAAACATTTAGAAAGCTGAGGTTTTCCACAGTGTCATAAAACTATCTCCACCATCCTTATGAACTTTTTTGCAGGATGTTATCCACTGAACTCAGAACATGCTACATCAAATAAAAATCATACTAAGTCCACACTACACTGTGTATTATTTGATAAATATATCACATCCACACAAACACATCCCCACAATAATGTTTTTTTGTTTTTTCAATTCAAGCTCATGGGCCCCCTGAAATCTTTCCATGGACTGCTTATGGGTATGTAAATACCTGGTTAAGAACCCCCACTCTAGAGTTTATCTCCATGAGTTTACTCATCATATATAGTTCATATTAGTAAGACCATACAATATTTGTCTTGTTTCAATCTGGCTTATTGCACTCAACATAGTATTTCAATGTTCTTCCAGATTGTCACATGCATCCTGATTTCATTTATTCTTATAGCTGAATAGTATTCCATGGTATGGATATATCACATTTTGTTTACTCCTTCATTGGTAGAAGAACATTTAGGCTGTTTCTATATTTTAGCAATTGTGAATAATGCTGCTATGAACATCAGTGTGCAAATGTCATTTTGCATCCTTGCCTTCAGTTGTTTTACAAAAACAGAACTTTCTATAAGGTATGCATTTCCCTAATAGCTAGTGATGATAAACATTTTTTTCATGTGTTTTTGGCCATTTGTATTTCCTCTTTGGAAAAACATCTATTCAAATATTTTGCTCATTTTTTAATTGGGTTGCTTGTCTTTTATCATTGAGTTGTACGATCTGTTTATATAACAAGGATAACAAACCCTCATCAGATATGTGGTTTCCAAATATTTTCTCAATTAAGTAAGCTGTTTTTATTTCCTTGAGAAAGTCTTTTGAAGAAAAAAGTGCTTAGTTTTGAGGAAGTTCCATTATCTAGTTTTTCTATCTCTGCTCATCCTTTGGGTGTAAGGTTTAAGAAACTAATACTTACCACAAGATCTTGAAGATTTTCCCTATACTTTCTACTCAGAGTTTTATGATTGTAACATTTATATTTAGGTCATTGATTCATTTTGAGGTAATTTTTGTATAAGGTGTGAGAAAGGGGTCTTATTTGTTTCTTTTGAGTATGAATATCCAGTTCTCCTAGCACAATTTGTTGAACAGACTTTTCTGATCAAGATGAGTGGTCTTGACAGGCTTGACTAAAATCACTTGACTGTAGATTTGCGGGTCTTTTATTGAGTTTTTTATTTGGTTTCATTGGTCAATGTGTCTATCTTTATGCCAGTACAATGCTGTTGTTGTTTTTTTACCACTATAGCTAAGTAATATGCTTTATAGTCAGGAAGGGAGTGTTTTCCAACTTTGTTCTTCTTTCTAAAGACAGTTTTGGATATTCAGGCCCCATTATCTTTCCAAATAAATTTGATAATTTTCTTTTCCACTGCTTCAAAATGATGTTGGTGTTTATTGGGATTGTGTTGAATCTGTAAAGTAGTTTGGGTAGAACTGACATCTTAATGATATTTAGCTTCCAATATATGAACATGGAATATCCTTCCATTTATTTAGGTCTTCTTTGTTGTTTTTTTTAAGCAATATTTTGTGGTTTTCTGTATACAATCCCCTTAAGTACTTGGTTAAGTTTATTCCTAAATATTTTATTCTTTCAGCCTCTAGAATAAATAGAAGATTTTTCCTGACTTCTTCCTCAGATTCCTCATCAATAGTGTATAGAAATTTTATTGCTTTTTGCAAATTAATATTGAATCCTATCACTTCGCTTAACTTGTCTATTAGATCTAGTAGCTTTATTGTCATTTTGGGGGGATCTTTAGGAATCAGTTAATATCATCAGTGAATAACAAACATTTTATTCTTCTTTTCATAATTGGATGACTTTTATTTATTTTTATTGCTTAATTGTTCTAGCTAGAACTCTTAGCACAATATTGAATAACAGTTGTGACAGTTACGTCCTTGTCTTGTTCCAAATCTCAGTGGGAAAGCATTCAGTCTTTTACCATTGAATACAATGTTAGCTGTGGGGTTTTGATACATGAATTTTACTATGTTTAGAATACTTCCTTCTAGTTCTAACTTTTGGAATGTTGTTTTCTTTTTTCATCAAGAAAGGATGCTATATTTTGTCAAATGCCTTTTCTAAGTCAATTGAGAAGAGCATGACATTTTTCATCTTCAATCTATTAATGTGGCTCATTACACTAATTGATTTTCTTGTGTTGAATCACTCCTGCATACCTGGAATAAAACCCTCCTGAGCGTGGTGTATAACTGTTTTAATTTGCTTTGGGTTTCAGTTTACA
>JAQZBX010053443.1:0-18885 GCA_029593785.1 Cabassous unicinctus | reverse complement strand
AGTCAAAAAAATCAAAGGAAGAGCAGTATTCCTTCTTAGGCCCCTGTGAAGCTTCTCAGGCTGCCGGTGTTCATCAATCAATTACCCTGCAGCCTTCTCTCTGCAGGTTTTGAAGCGGGTTTTAGGAAGTAAACTAAGTTAATTTTTTTTAAAGTAACCTTTTTTTTTAGGAAAAATAAGGGACACAAGAGAAGCTAATACAAAAATAATGTCTATGTTTTCCCAGTCCTAAAGTATCAGCTGGATGTTTGATATCCCGCTGGATCACTGCCCTAAGAAGAGCCAGAAATTGAACTAAGGACCTCATATATTCAAGGTGGAAACTCCTCCATTGAGCTAAACTTTCTCATTGGGTCAGTTAGCTCTTCAGAAAGCTATCCCATCACTTTCCCTTGGGCAGGTTTGACTCTCCTGGGGCAGCAGGATTCAATAGGCTGTGTGAGCATATCCCCCCTCCACTCTCTTGGTCTGGTTGACTTCCCTTTTGAAATTCAAATGGGACCCTGGTAACTGTATTCACCACACAGAAATGATTCTTAACACTCTTCTAGACCACCCCTTCCTCCCAGGGGACCCTAAATAGGCTCTTGGAAGCTTAATAAGCACTTCCTAGTGCCTGGCTCTCTTAGGGGAGTTGAAATTTTGATAGTTTTCAGCACAGAACTAGTTAATTGTCTGACTCTGCCCTCTCACAGGCCAAGTTTCTCTATCCCAGGGCTGTTGGGTAAATCAGGCTTCCTCAGCAGATTCGCCTCTCCCCTTTGCCTGGTGCTACCTCGAGCCAGCTTGTATGCTCCCCAAAGCTCAAAGGGAGTCCAGACAACCAAACCCACGAAAGGAAATCCCTCTCCACCCTTTGCCAGAACTCTCCCACTCTCAGAAAATGCTCCCTCTAGGTGGGTGCCCAGCTGAAGTCAGGGCTCACCTTGGCCCTTTGCCCTGAGGGTGAGGCTTAGCCATGCACAGTTCCAGCCACAGGGCTAAAAACGCACAGTTTTATCTTGTGCAATCTATCTCCCTGTCCAGATCCCTCCAGGTTGATGCCCCAAAGTCTCCTGCTCCGTGGGCTCCCAGAACAGCTCACTTGGGCAGGATCTTGTCCTCACTCAGCCGTCTTTTGCAAGAGAGATAGTGAGCACCAATTTAAACCGACGCCATCTTGCCCCCAACTCCCAAGTTATTTTTAGAAACCAACTTTTTCTACATGTTTATTCTTTTCAATTTTCCCTTTCCTCTAATCCAAGCTGACTTATTTTATACTTATTTTAAGAAATTCTAAAGGATCTCAATCAAAAGTCACTTTCCTGGAACTCTTTCATGATAACTATTAGGCTTCTTTAACTTTTTATTTTATTTTATCTTTAAATTAATAAAAATTGAGGGCATTATCTTAGCTAGATTTTTAGAACTTATCTTCTGAAAGAAAAAGAAAGTTCATGCTAGATTGTGTGATGTTCTCTCTTGTTCTACAAATGCACATTTTTGAAACTGTAATATAAATATTAACTCATAAAAATAGAAAAATATGGCAATATTTTGACCTGCAGTGGTCCTTTTTCTAAAAATAACTCATTTATTACATTTTCTTATTAAAATTTTAATATCTTGGTATTACAGTAATAAAACTTCACTAAATATGTAATGGGTGATTTTGTTATGTTAACTACCTAGTTTACATTACAGTTATACATAATTTTGACAACCATAAAGGTGATTGAATATTATAATAAAATTTAAAGCAGTTATACCATTTTTCAGGTTTATTTCAGGTAACAGAATATTTTGTTCCAAGCATGTGGTAACTATAGTATTTGAATATCTAGTCCTATATATGGTGCACAAGCTGTCATGTTCATTTAGAAAAGTCCTTGTACTAGGAATTTAAAAATCTAGGTTTTCAATCCAGTTTCACTCTTACATCAGGAGCAGCTGAATTTAAGCAAATTTTTTCTTAATTCCAGTTTCTTTTTCTGCAAAATTCAGTTCAAACATTCAATAAACATTTTCTAAGCTCTTACTGTATTCCAAATAATGTAAGTGTGGGTTTGACAGAGTCTAGGAGGTTAGTGGTATCAGAGTATAATTTTCAAAAAGTTAAAAATATAACTTTCATAAGAACATGAAGTGAGTACAACAATTCAATTAACTAATTAATGACAGACCTGCAAGATGGTAAGGATAGATCAAAAAGAATCAGAAAGTAGAAAGTATTTAGAGGATTGAAAGACAGAATGCTTGAATAAAATTGCTAATTTAGATGCAACACTCGTTAAAGCCTTAGAGGGCAATAAAACTTCATTTCTTGGGACAAGAATCATTTGAACCTAGCAGTTAACGACCATCCTTTCAGAGTTGTAAATTTTCTTAGTTAATAGTAAGATTATTGATTCTCTACCTTGCTCATTTTGATGAAGTAAGTTGCCATATGGAGAGACACATGGCAAGGAGCTGAGGGTGTCCTCCAGCTAACAGCCTGAGAGGAATTGGGTCCCTCAGTCTGACAACCCAGACTCCTGCCAAAAATCACATGATCTTGGAAATAAATCCTTCCTCAGTCAAGCCTTACATGAGACCATAGCCCAAGCTGAAATTTTAATTGCAGCTTTGTGAGAGAACATGAAGCAGAGGATCCAGCTTAGCTATGGCTACAGTCTTAACCTACAGATAAACGTCCACTGCTTTAAGCTGATAAGTTTGTGGTAATTTGTTATGCAGCAATAGATAACAAACACAATAGCAAATCATAGATTACCCCCAATTCTTTTTTTTTTAAAGTAGTTTTATTGACATATATTCACATACCATACTATACATCCAAAGGGTAGAATCAATGGCTTTTAGTATAATCACAGAGCTGTGCATTCATCAGCACAATCAATTTTAGAACATTTTCATTACTCCCAAAAGAAAACTTCCATACCCCTTAGCAGTCACTTCTCAATCCCTCTATCCTTCCCCAGCCTTACATAGCCATGTAAAAAAAATACCATGTTCCCATATATCCCCTTATTGTTAACACTTTGCATTTCAGTGGTACCTTTGTTACAATTGATGAAAAAATATTAAAATATTACTTTTAACTATAGTCCACAGTTTACATTAGGTGTGTTTTTTCCCATATACCACCTTAGTATTATTACAGCACTTTGTAATAGTGTTGTACATTTGTTATAATTCATGAAAGAACATTCTTATATGTATACATTAGCCACAGTCCATCATCTACAACAGGATTCACTGTGTGATACAGTCCCATGTTTTGTCTTCTAACTTTCCTTCTAGAAACATACATCACCCAAAACTTCCCCCTTTCAACCACATTCACAAACATAATTTGGCACTATTAATTACACTCACAATAATGTGCTACCATCACCACTATGCATTTCCAAACATTTAAAATAAACCTAAGTGGAAATTCTGCATAAATTAAGCATCAGCTCCCCATTCTCTATCCCCATTCTATCCCCTGGTAACCTATATTCTAGATTCTACTCTGTAAGTTTGCTTATTGTAGTTAGTTCATATCAGCAAAATCATACAATATTTGTCCTTTTGTGTTTGGCTTATTTCACTCAACATGATGTCTTCAAAGTTCATCCAGGTTGTCACATGCATAAGGACTTCATTCCTTCTTACAGCTGAATAATATTTCATTGTATGTATATACCACATTTTGTTTATCCATTCATCAGGTGATAGACATTTGGGTTGCTTCCATCTTTTGGCAATTTTTGAACAATGCTGCTTCGGATCATATGGCAATTCTATATTTAGCTTCCTAAGGAATCACCAAACCATCTTCCACAGCAGCTGCACCATTTTACATCCCCACAAGCAGTGAATGAGTGTTCCTATTTCTCCACTTCCTCTCCAACACTTGTAGTTTTCTGTTCCCCTTCCTCCCCATGATAGCTCCCATGTCTGTTTGCTCATTGTTTACACTCATTGTCTGCTCGTTGTCTGTTTGTTTTTTCTTTAGGAAGCACTAGGAACCGAACTCAGGACCTCCTATGTGGGAGGTGGGTACTCAACTGCTTGAGACACATCTGCTCCCCATGTTTTTGTTTTTAAAGTGGCCAGTCTAGTAGGTGTGAAATGATATCTCATTGCAGTTTTGATTTGCATTTCCCTAATAGCTAGTGATAATGAGCATCTTTTCACGTGCTGTTTGTATTTCTTTTTCTTTTTTAAGATTTATTTATTTACTTTTATCCATTTTAACTACTCCCCCCCCCCATTTTTGCTGTTTTTTTGTCTATTCACTGGGCAATTCTCTGTGTCTGTTTCCTGCCCTCTCTTCTCATCCTTCTCCTGCTGTCTTCACTGGGATTCAATCCTGGGAAACTCCAATGTGGGAGAGAGGCATTCTGCCACCTGCTCCACCTTAGTTCCTGGTTTATCGGCACGTCTAGTCTTGGCTCTCCTTGTATCACTCTCCTGTTATGTCATCATCTTGCTGCATAGTTTGGCAGGGCCTTGCATGCCCACATGCAGGACGTGAAGGAGTGCCCACTCACAGGGCCTGGTGGCCCACGTGCCTTCTATATTTTTCTTTATTTTACTGGGAGGTCCCGGGGATCGACCCCAGGTCCCTCCATATGGGAGAGACGGACGCCCAACCATTTGAGCCACATCCGCCCCCCATTTGTATTTCTTCTTTGGAGAAATGTCTATTCAAGTCTTTTGTCCACTTTTTAATTGGGCTGTTTGTCTTTTTATTACTGAGTTATAGGATTTATTTATATATTCTGGACATTAACCCCTTGTAGGATATGTGGTTTCCAAATATCTTCTCCCATTGAACAGGTTGCCTTTTCACTTTCTTGACAAAGTCCTTTGAAACACAAAAGTTTTTAATTTTGAGGAAGTCCCATTTATCTACCTTTTTCCCCCATTGCTTGTCCTTTGGGTATACAGTCTAAGAAACCATTGCCTACCACAAGATCTTGAAGATGCTTCCCTACATTTTCTTCTAAGAGTTTGATGGCCTGGTTCTTATAGTTAGGTCTTTAATCCATTTTGAGTTAATTTTTGTATAAGGTGTGAGATAGGGGTCCTCTTTCTTTTCTTTGCCTATGGATATCCAGTTCTCGCAGCACCATTTGTTGAAGAGACTATTCTTTCCCAGTTGAGTGGACATGGCAGCCTTGTCAAATATCACTTGGCCATTGTTGCAGTTTGGCAATTTGATGTAATTATGAATTCCAAAAATAGATATTGGATTATGCTTGTAAACTGGTCTGTTAATCCAGGCATGATTAAGTTATGATTAGGGCGTTGATCCCCACCCCTTGGTGGGTGGGGGAATCAAATATAAAAGGCATGGTAAAGAACAGAGGGAGCAGTTTTGATGTTGC
The DNA here is from genome assembly GCA_029593785.1 of Cabassous unicinctus. NCBI lineage: Eukaryota > Metazoa > Chordata > Mammalia > Cingulata > Chlamyphoridae > Cabassous > Cabassous unicinctus. Next base: position 13,525 of record JAQZBX010053443.1, on the reverse strand, counting down.
AGTTCTGGTGAGGAAGGAGAGAAGGCCCCGGGACAGAGACGAGCCATTCACCTGAGAGTTCACAGGTGGCCTTGTGGAGAGAAGCAAAGCCTAGAGAGCCTCATGGTATACAGCTGACCTTGTAGAGGAAACAGAGGAGCTAAGCCTGAAGAGAAATGCAGCCCCGGGAAGAGAGGAACCCAAGAAGCCTGTACCCTGGCAAACGTCAGCAGCTGTCTTGCTCCAACACGTGGCAATGGACTTTGGTGAGGGAAGAAACTTATGCTTTATGGCCCAGTAACTGTGGACTTCTACCCCAAATAAATACCCTTTATAAAGACCAACCAATTTCTGGTATTTTGCAACAGCACCCCTTTGGCTGACTAATACAACCATAGACGTGAGAGTCTATTTCTGAACTCTCAATTCGATTCCATTGGTTAATATATCTGTCTTTAGAATTGCCCCCATTTCTTGACTGCAGTCCATCCACAGCAAAGCTTCACTTCTTTCAAGATTCCCTAAATCACATAACAAAAGCCCAAGTCTTTTATTAAGTCATTCCTAACACCCTCTTATTGAGACCCACTCACAGTTCCCCACAGTGTGCAATTCTCTCTTGTTGCTATGAATAATACCCCAACTTTGTTCAACTATAGGTGTGTTTGTGGTAGTCTTTGGCTATGGGCATTGACACTTGTTCTTTGTCTTTCAACATTGGGTCATCACTGGGCATCTTTGATCATTAAACTCCCCCAAATACCACCAGAAACACCTATTGATCAAGCAAAGCTAAGCTCATGAAACCTATTGCAGAACCCCAGCTTGACAGACTCTTAGTAGTGTCTAAAATGGAGAATTTCAGGGAGGATGTTTATGGGGCTTAAGGGGTTGGGCTAGGTGGTTTAAAGAAGCCTTTGCAAGGTGGAGAACTGGTTGGGATTGGTCAGAGTTTATAGCATAATAATTTTGAATCAGTGGGCACAACAAATACTCAACTCTTGATAAATAAGCCCTTTCTTTAATTTGTATAATATTTTCTTCTAGGAGCAAGTACTTCCTGGAGCAGATAGCTAAATTATTTTTACTTGCCCTCAGTATTGTTTAACACATGCACAGAAAAAAAATGTTTTGTCTCAGTATTGCTTAACATAGGATAGTTTGGTTTCAATTTTCATATTGTTGTATCATGGTCCTTGTTTGTATCATTGGAGGTAATGATATGCTTAACGTCTTCGTTCAAATTTCACTTTAAATGCAAATTCTCTCTGCTCTGTTGCTAAGGAGGGTTATCTAACCCTAGTTACCTAATATTTGATTTCTATTACTCTCTCTCTCTGGTATTTTTATTATTAAATATATCATTCCATGATATAACTTATTTGGAGTTATAAAAGATAAATGGAAAAGTTAGTTGAAGAGAATTCAATTTTAGAATCAACTTTCAACAGATAAGCTACCAAGTTCTAAAAGTGAAGTGCAAGACAATTGACAAACACATACAAAACCGAGCCCCTAGCCAACCCTAGTATTTCCCACCTTACAGTGTCTCCATTATTGTTCTCAGCTTCCCAATTCAGGTAAACTTGTTGACGCGATTCAGGAGTTCAGTCACTTAGTGTCACCTAGTGGCAATTCTTGGTAAAGCAGACAAAAGTTTCTAAACATTTCATTTTTTTAATCATTTTAAGAAAATATCACTTGTCAAGTTGGTATGAAAGGAGCAGAAATTATAGGTGGCATTGACAATGCTGCAATACTAATTAAAGAGAGCAGATAAAGGCTGTTAAAAAAGTGACATGGGAAATACCTAAATATAACATTAAGGGACTGACAGCTTCCACATTCATAATCCAAACTGGCCCCAATGAGTCATTGGAAAGCAAACCTTCAGAAATAGATCTTTGTCACTTTAGGTTTTGTTAGAGACAAAAAATTTTAAAATAAACGTCCCAAACTTCCCAGAACTCAATCATTCCAGTGTGTGACCAGATGATGTTACCACTCACTTGAGTGGTAATAGACTGCCTTAAAAAATTATAGTCCAGTTACTTAAAAAAATTAACCCCATTTATCCCATAGTTTGGTTTAAACCGTTTTGCTTTAAAGTTTGGTTGATATTCAGCATAGGGAGGTGAATGTTTATTGACATAAAAGTTGGTGTCATCTTTCCATGGAAAGGTCACTTTATAAGTGGGTCTGCTCAAGTGAGTGGCGGTTTATTTTCAGGTGTCTTCATTTGTTCATTGAATGGTTGAATCATTAATCTTTTATAGAGGATCTACTCTGCCAGTGTTTGGGGTAGGTTGAGGTTATTCCTGAGGGAGCCTGCTCTGTGAACCACAAGCCCTAAGTTCAGATCCAGCTCTGTCACTAGCTGTACAAACTTAGGTCACATATAACAAGTGCAGGCTTCAATGTCTTCACTTTTAAAATGTGTCAAGAAATGTTTTGCTCACTAAAACCATGTTATTTGGTATCATATTAAGTAATTACATTGTAATAATAACATGCTTATAATTACAATGTTATATTATAAATATTATGTTCTACTCAGTCATGTACTTGAATCTTGGGAATAATAAAGGTTAATATTTTTCTCTAGGAAATTCAATCCAATTAGAAGCTCTTGAGACTTATCATGGGAACAGGAATCTAAACTAGAGAGGAATTTTTATATGTTCTGAAAATGAAAATATTGACAAACATTATCTAAGAGAAGATCTACATACATAGAGCACTATACATATTTTAGACCTAAGGGAAATAGTTTTGCTAACTGTTGTCACTTGATTTTAGCATTTTGTTTGTTCATCTTTTATTTCAGGGTTGCAAAATCAGTGCGGCAAATCATTACATGCTTTTTAAGAGTTAAGATCAGTCATTTTATAAGAGTTTTTAATAAATTGATATTGTTTTAAAAGCATTTAAATTGTTAATAGTCTATATAACACCATTAAAATACACATTAGATATTTTAAGTATTTGAGAATTGATAAAGCACTTTATATCTATTTTTTTACTATACTGTGTAGTACTGTTGCTGGATTTTCTCTAGGTTCTTGGCTATGTTACAAAAAAAGAATTTTAAGTACATGCCAGCTCAGTTAGGCCAGTAGTTTATTAAGAAAATGAGAGGAGAGAAATGGGAGAAAATAACAGATTATGGGTCCCAGGTAGAGAGAGGAAAAGGGATAAAAAGGGGTAAAAAAGGGCTGATTTACAGACTACAAGTCCCCATTACAGATTACAAGTCCCCAGGTCTACATGCATGCTAATCTGGGCAGGGAGAGAAAGAGCAAAACAGGCTGATTTAGTTTCTGCGCTTGCTTTTTAAACAATTAATTATTCCGCCCACCCTCCTTTTTTTAATTTTCTTTTTTAAAATTTTTATTTATTTTTGTTTTTATTTTTTTTTTTAATTTAAAAAGATACTTAGACTATACAAATGTCACATTAAAAATATAGGGGATTCCCATATGCCCCGCTCCCCACACCTCCCATATTTTCCCACATTAACAACATCCTTTATCAGTGAGGTACATTCATTGCAATTGATGAACACATTTTGGAGCACTGCCACTAAGCATGGATTAAAGTTTACCTTGTAGTTTATACTCTTTCCCACCCAATTCTATAGGTTATGGCAAGCTATATAATGGCTTGCATCTGTCGTTGCAATGTAATTCAGGAATTCTCGCGAGATTCTTCCAGCAGCCATCTTGAACGGACTTTCTTTCGGGGAGGGTTCCCATGGCCACCTGTTTTATAGCCACGGTTTTTCTGCCAGGTCACAGAGTCGTCTCTTTATTCCCTAACTAGCCTGCCTCAGTATTAATTTCACTGGCATATTTTTATAACGGAACATAGGATACACAGGCATATAACCTTTTCTGCAATACATTACTCACCTGAGTCCTCAAAAATTCAGGGTGGCAAATAGTATTGAAGAATCTTAATATAAATTGTTATGATTTTGAGTTTTTGAATCTTAAAATAAAAGGTACAGTTCTGAAAATAGGTAATTTTAAACATCATTGATAAATAGATTAGCTAACCCAAAGACAACAATCTGTAGTTTTTAAACTTATTTGCTAAGAATCACAAGGGACACTTGTTCAAAATATAGTTTACTGGTCCCCTATCCCAACCCTGCTGAATTAGAATCTTCAGGGCAGGGGTCTGAGAAATTTGTTTTTGTAAAAAACATTTCCTGGTCATTATTGTCATGCTAATTTATGAAATGCAGCTCTAATTCATCCCTGAACTAACCCAGGAAACAATCGAAAGACAAGAAAAGAATCCCTGCTCTAATGCTCCTATCTTCCATAAAGTGCTATAGCTAACCAAGGCTTGGTTTTCTCATCTGTGAACAGGGTAACAAGGATGGTATCTAAGTAACTGCAGGGCAGTGAGCATTGAATCAATGTGTGTCATGTCAAACATTTATCTAAGTGTCAGGCACAAAGTAAGGACCTAGAAAATGTTAGTTGTGATTGTAGCTATACCATCATCATAAGAGAGTGATTTCAATTCTTATAATTTATGTAGTCATTTAAGAGGAATTTACACAAAATATAAACTTTCTACAGCTATTAAATCTGTAGAGAAGTTAAATTGTGAAACAAAATTAAACCATACCCAATTTGAAATTGTTTCTATAAATCTTGTAATGAAATATACACTTTTTGGGGAATGATTTACTTTCAAAGAGTTTTACCACCACCTTGTGGCAAAATGCCTACAGAACAAAGACAGCAATTTACCAGGCTTTGGTATCTTGGAATAAAAGCTCTTTACACAGGTGAGGAAATGAATGTAATGCTAAAATACTGGCCAATAAACTTAAATGAATAATGACTGAATAAATAATTAAATCCTTAAACAGAGGAGTAAAATTCTAAATTGAGTATTGAAAATCTTTCACAGGCAGGAGGCAAATTGCCTCTGGGTCCTCAGATAGCCAGTGAGTTGCCACAATAGGAGCTTTGAAAGTTCTGTCTTCCAGCACTTCATCCAGGTTAGAGACAACTTCCACCATGTCTCAGAACTCACCTTAGATAGGACATTGGACAAATGCACAAGCCAATTAATGCTCACCATATATTTGTAGATATACACTTTATATATAGAATGCACATTTCTAAAGACATTTTATAAGCATATATATATATATATATATATATGTATGTATTTTAACTACCCTTTATTCTTTTATTTCTTTTTGTTACATACTCTTAAACAGGGATGTGTTTCATTATTCAGACATTCAGCCAATGTTGACTTCATTAGTGTTGATAGGAAAGAAGCATATATATGCAAAATATTGTTGGCTTAACCTGAACATACCTGCATTACCTATTATTGACCAGTCTGTGTTGATAAAAGACTTATTCCTTGGCATTAAAATGGAGAATTTAAAAATGTCACTAAAAAGCAAGTATCTACACATTGTCTTTACAGCAAATAAAGGTATTTATACTTTTAAAATATTTTTAAGTTCATGAATGGATTAATATACACATATGCTTATGTATAAGGAGTTCAAATCACATAACCACCGTACAGTCCAAAAAAATCTTACTGAGAATAAAACTAAATAGGTTTATGGTAAGAAATATAGATATGTGTATTTACAAATATCGTAGACATACAAATTTGGTCAAATACTGTAAAGAAAGAAGAAGTGGTTTCACATTATAATGGCCAAAACAACTATCTACCTTGCTCAAAGCATATAAAAATAAAAACTTATTATGTAACTCCTGCAGTTGAAGACACCATGACAATATACAATAATAGAGTGGAAGTTGACCAAATTATATGGCAAATGATTTCTATTCAAAATCAAGAACTTGAAAATATCATTCATAGGATTCATACACCAATAATAAACAATGAATGAATTTGTGGTGTTCATATGGGTATCTAATTAATCAGGCACTTCAAAAGACTGTGGAGGAGAGAGTGGACGTGGTTCAAGTGATTAGTTGCTTCCCTCCCACATGGGAGGCCCTGGGTTTGGTTCCCAGTTCCTCCTAAAAAGAAGACTAAGTAGACAGTGAATGCAAACAACTGGAGGGAGGGGTCTCATAGAAATAAATAAATAAAAACAAATACATCTTTTTAAAAAAATAATAATATATTTTATATATATATATATAAAAACTGTGGAGGCAAAGCACCTGACCCATCCCCTCTATTTTTCAATCATCACAATTATATAAGCATGTTTTTAAAAGTCATCCTAGAGAACTATTTCAGATTAATTTTACATGGAATCCTATCCTTCTACTGCCCTTTTGTTCCTAAGCAAGGGCTCATTGTTCAATGTGCACATAGTCCAATACTATGACATTGGCATTTTGAGGGGAAAAAAATAGGTTTAATGCAAGTTCGACCAGCATGAAGACAGGAGTGATGACTCAAATCTGTCTCCCCAATCTGAGAGCTAAGGGAGATTTTATGGGACTGGAAGGTGAGAGGTCAGGACAGAAGTGAGGAGTTTGATTTGGCATAGTCCATTTGGTTAATTATAGAGCTGTCCATATGTGGTAGAGCAGTTTTTAGGGCCTCTTGCCTTTGATTTGCTTTCAATGTCTCCCTGTCCTCATAATCTTGGTTCCGAGGGAGGTGACTTCTGTTCCTGGTGTCTCAAAGGCCATCTGAAGGACAAGAGTCAGTGTTTTCTGTTCATGCTCAGGTTATATGCCCTGCAGTTAAACAAGCTCACAAGGAAAGGTTATAGAACAGAGGATATCTCCACAAACTGGTTTTTCCTGCCCACGGTTTCACTTTCTCACCCTGACAATTTTCAAAATGATGAAATAAATTAATTTAGAATGTCAATACAACTCAAATGAAAATTTTATATTATTTCGTTTTAATTGTTCAAAATGAACACTCAAAAATCAAGCATTTATCTACTCTATCATTACTGTGAAGAACATTGATATCAGCTATCAATGGTGCACCAAATTATTCTCTTATCAACTTTCGTTAGCTCTCATGTAGATTTCACCTCTTATCGACTTATTTTTCTGACAAGTTAGCAGCACTGACCAGCTGAAATTAATTTTAAAAAGCTTTTCTGTATAGAATTAATTGCTAGCAGGCTTCTCAGCATTTTCCTATTTTTTATTTAATGAAACTCTTCTGAACACACACTTTGACATTTCTGATTTAATTCTCACCCACCAGTATTCAATTATCACTCTATTAACATGCAAACCAATAATGGCTTCCCTAATCTACTTTACCTTGCTAACAATTAGAAGCAGATTACCTGTGAATATGGAAGGTTGAATAGGGAAAGAGAACATTTCCTATAGGTAAATCTTTGAAAGTGGAGAACTCTGATAGTACTCAGATGAACATAATTTGTGATAATTTTTCTTCTTTTCCTATTGCATCTTTAAAAATTAGAATACAGAAAGATTAACATAACAAGGACAGGAACTACTCTTAGATATTGTATTTGATCATGTGATGATCCAAGGCTTCAACAAATCTTATCAATGACTATTAAAAATTTTCTAGATGAAATGCACCAGGGCATCCACATATATTGTTCAGATTATACCTTGGAAATGTGGTCCTCAATGACATTAAAGAATAAGGAAAATTAAAACATATGGGAACAACTGTAATACATAATTGAAACTGCTTTGAGACTTCAGAGATGGGACTTTACTTAGTGAGAGTAAGTACCGCATGATCTGTAAGGAGAACTGTTTTCTCATCAACATCCTCAAGCTCCTCTTTTATCCTTCAGTGTAACCTCCAACCTGGAATTTCCCAAAGTTGCATTCTCAGCTCCAAACTAATGAAACACTAATAGAGAAAATCAAATCACAAATATGAAACAGTGCCATCAAAAATTCATGGTTTTCATCCATACTTGGGTTCTCAGAATTACTAGTCAACTTTTATTTTGTTTTGCTAAGTCTTTCCTCCATTCTGTTAGACACAAATTTTTTTTCTTAATTTTTTTTTTCTGGTTTTCTATTTTCTTGAGAAACTTGAGGTCATTAAACATGAAGTTCCAAAACATTGTTTATGACATCTTACCTACAAATACAAATGTATCTTATCTCCTTCCAACTACACAGGGGTTTAGAGGAAAACCCTTTACTTCAGTTCTTGATCTTATCTCTCCCTATTGCTTTCTGGACCTTGCTTTATCATTTTTACAGTCTCCCACATATCTTCAATCTCTCCCTTGCTACTGCCTGTTTCTCTCTTTGACAATTATTATTTGACCCAGTTGGACTTCTCCCACCTTCTAGAAAATACCCCTCTCTTTGCTTCTTTTCTTATCTGGTTACTATATTGTTGATTATTCTTGCCATTATTTCTTTTTTCCTCAGTCATCTCCGAAAGTGTCCCTCTTTCCTTGTTCTTTCTTTGCTTTTTATCTTCTTACACTATACCCACTCCAGTAGCAATCTTTTCAATTCTCCTGATTCATACTGTCACTTATAAGTCAAGGATAACTATATCTACACCTTCAAAATTGTCCTTTTCCCAGATTTCAAGACCCATTCATGCAAGTGTTTTCTAGCTTACAATCTGATCTTCTTTTATTCCCCACTGCATTGGGAGCCATTTTAACCTCATGCCTTATTCACCCTTAATCAATTAGTGTGTCCCCTCGACATTGCTTTGAAATTATGTCTCATGAATTTCCTTTCCTCTCTAAACTTTTTCCAATGACTATTTTGGACTTTCTCATTTTTCTGCCTACCCACCCTCCCTTCCATTGTATCCTTCAACTCATCCATAATACAATGATTATCATTTGATTTCTTACAACTGCTTAATGGTTGCCAATAGCTGTAATACAGAAAACATCTTTCTGGGACTATGAATCTTAGCTATTCCATGAAAAATGGTACTCTAGCCAAATGAGTTAGAAAATTCTTCATGTTATAAGCCTGCCTTGAATATCAGTCATGCACTTCTGCAAATTAAAAGCTTGTAGAATTCTTGCTGGAAAAAACTTCCTTAACTTTGATTAACCCAACATCTCTGAAATTTATATGATCATCTATGAATATCCAAGAAAGCAAATATTACATTGAACGCAGCTGGGAAGACACTGGCCATCAACATAACATATATGACCCTTAACAATTTTACTCCTGCTAGGTCTCCAGTCTAATTTCTTTTCTTTGCACCTTTACTTCTCTACTGCTGCCATGATATAGCATCTCTATGCTTCCTAGAGGAAGCAAAATGGATAAGCCAGTGAAATTTGACTTTGTTGTCTCTACACTATTGCATTCTTCATATATCTTAACTTTTAATACAGTACCTGGCACTGGAATAGATGTTGAGGATAAATGTTGAGCAAGTCATGGATCCTGGCCTCTTGGAACTTACAGTCTGATTGGTAACTAATCACATTAATATAGAATTATAAATGATAATAAGCACTATGAAGGAAAAATATAGGTTAATGTGGAAGAGTCAAATAGGATCAGATTCACTCTAAATAGTTAAAGAAAGCTTGCTTGTGTTATTAGTCTGAGAAAGGACAAACTTTCTAGTTCTAGCATTGTTTTCAGAGAAAGTAATTTTTTCTGTAAATAAAAATACAGGCAGACAAGTTATGAGGGGAGGAAACACACTGTCATCAAGGCATCTTATCAAAGGCAATAGGAATGACATGATGGAAAAACAGTTTGTATCATGTTGTCTTAGGATGCCCCAGAGAAACAATTATTTGACCTATTCTTTCTTTAGGGCCAGTTGGAAACAGGCCTCATTACTACTGTCCAAACTGCTGTAGTATTCAGCTAAGTGACTTACCAGACACAAACCATCCATCAATGATTTTTAAAAAATCAATTGAAATCACATTTTTACATTGCAAGCATAGCACTGGCCATACATTTGCAATGCTGAATTAAGATCATGTTACATAAGCCAACTATGTATTTAAGACCTATAGCCTACAATTTAGGAAATTATAAGTATTTTCATAATAAAATGGCATTTAGTTGGTGCTTCAGTCTCCAAAAGGGAATTGTTCTGGAGACTTCTGCAAAGACCCTAAACTGAATCTAATCTAGTCATAGTGTCCCATCTATAATAGGTTCACACTCATAGGAATGGACCAACTTAAGAACATAATTTTCTGGGGTCCACAAAAGATTCAAACTCTCATAATGTTCATGGATATATTTAGCAAATTTGAAGAAAAACACACACCACCTATTTATTTTCCAAATTCTCCCTTTATGGTGTTTCCATTGTAAAAATTTAAATGCATAAAAAATATATATTGCCATGTGCTCACAAGCATATACTATTTTTCCTGTTTTCTCTGGGTTAAGAGTGTGGAAAATGCATCCATAAACCAGGTTTTTCCCAAAAAAATTGATCAAAATGTTCTAAAGATTCTCTAAGGAGCAGGGCTGATGGGGCAGAACAAAAGCTAGGTAGAGAAAAAGGTAAAATACTTCAAATGTAGATCTGGCCATTATGGAAAGGGAATGATAAAAGCAGAAAACTGAGGACCCAAAATTGCCAGAAAAATCTGACTTAACCTCAATAGTCCATTTAAAAGATAAGTCATAAATAGAACACAGTAGAAAGGACACAGTAGAAAGCTCTAATCTCTGAGGGACTGCTGACCACACAATTTGTGCATTTTCTTCATTAGCAGGGATCATCACTGATTAGAGTTCTTCCTAGTACATTCAGTATAGTAATGCAATGTCAGATTCCACCACCTCAAATCAAACCTGTGAGGCTCCAGCAGAGGGCAAAATTCACAAATGAAGCAGCAGGGGAATCTTTAGAATAATAATTTTTTTAAAAAAGGAAAAATGATTTGGGAATTTCCAGCCTGTTTCAATCTCATTTCTTTTCCTTTTGCAGTGGCTAGATTCAGGTAATTAGTAATTCAAATTAATATAACATAATACATGCTTCTTACACTAAAAAATTAATAAAAATAGGAAGTTGATTTTCTGGAATAAAATATTTTAAAAGCTGAAAGAGGATTTTTATAAACTGCATTTTTTTTCTTTAAAATGCTTGGGTATATGTTTTCCTTTTTGGACATGAGCTGGACTATTGAGTCTAAAATGTGGGGAAAGAAAACACATTTATTATGCCAAGTTAACAGCATATTTTAGTGAGGAAAAAAGTGTAGTGAGAAAGCACCTACAGCTTGATAAGAGTTCTTAATAATGAATTCTAAATAGCACCAAGAAAACACCACTGAATAATAATTAAATTGCTCCTTTAGGCGAATGTCTTAAAAGATATATGTCTAGGTGGTACTTTAAAAAGTATTCCTGGTGTCAAAAATATTCAGCGGCTGTAGGGAAACTGATGGAGGAGCCCAGGAACTAATCTCCCTCATCAGGATTGCTTGTTCTCCTCCAGATCTCCTGATCACAGAACACTTTCCTTAAAAATATTCCACTGTCGGTGGGTAGCAGAGTTCTCCGTGTCCAAGTCAGGCTGAACTTCATGATACTGGGAAACAAAAACTTTCCCGTAAACTCTGCCTTACCTTCCCACTCTAGACCCCAATGTTTGGTCTTGATGTTTCTAAGAAGAGCTATGTGTTTGAGCTTTCAGCTTTCTCTTCTATGTACTTGCCCCTTACCCATGGAGTCCTAAATCATTCCTATGTTGTGCATAGGAGACAACAAACATTTGCTTGCCTGTGAGGTATACCTCACACTTTGAGGCAAAATGATACTTTTAATAATGACTTTTGATAACGATGGTGATGATGATGATGGTGATGATGAAGAATGGCATTATATAAACAGGAAAAAGGACAGAAGAAAATATAGAAAACAAATATCAAAAGAAAAGGCAATAGATTATGTATATTTCCTCTGAGACCCTAGACCATAATGAATAAAAAGTCATCTCAATTAAAAATCTAAATGTATCTAAAGTCCTGGATTTTTTTCCTCCCTGGGAGCAGACACATCTTCATATTCTACTTTATGTAAACACTAAATAATTGCAGAGGTAGCAGCTCTAACATTCCTTTGAAGTATGCACTAAAGAGGCATTTCAAGCTCGACTAAAAAGTGTGCTGTCCTAACATTAAAATCCAATATTAATATTCAGAAACCAAAAGCAATTTACACCAAACTAAAAATTTTTTGGTACAGTAAAGGATATCAAGCTATCCAAAATGATGTAATTAAAGAGGTATCTCTTTCCCTTTTACCCATCCAAGAATAAGACTCTGGGCTAATAATATTTGTTATATCTTAGCATTTTTTTGTGTGTGTTCTTTTTTATAAACATTTTTAAAAGGGGAAAACTTTACACATATAATATCATATTTGGTGTAAGGAATAGACTCTTTGAGGAAATGTTATTCATTTGGATTAAAAACCTAAATTACGATTAAACAAAAAAAAATTCTCACTATGCTCAAATATGGAATGGAATATGATTTCTAAGTCCAAACCTAGCCCCAATTTTTCCTATAGTCTTAAGTTTTAATTGCCATTTAGTTTCTCTAGATCATGTTTCTGAATTTTTGGTGGATTCTTGCAAATGACTTGTAGTGGCCATGGAGTGCCCCACTCAGGTCTCCTTCATGAAAGCCTGTTGTCCATAGCAGAGTTGAGCAACACCTTCCAGCTGCTACCCCGCTAAGGCCACACTTTCCTCAAGCTGCTCCCAGCCAGTGGCTGAGCATGGCAGGGAGCCTAGTGAGAGCCAGTGCCTGTCTCAAGCAACACTCCTCTAACAGGCGAATTTTCAATGGAGCTTCCCCAGGCCTGTCCAAGATTTTCTCAACACTGTTCTGTGATCAGAAGCTCTTCCTTCCCAATCCTTCCTTCCTCCTCACCTTTCACAGATGTCAGCCCTCCATCTCATTAACACAACACAAACAAGATTTTCAGGTTTGCTCATGCTTCTCTCCAATATTTAAGGACTCCACATGCACAGGCCCTGGTAACATATTCAGATTTTTACCCTCTCTTATTTTCTAGAATCCTGAAACTCATGAAAGGTTTTACTAATACATAAATGCCATTCCCTGTGTGCATTTTGGTCTTACAGAGCTTTTTTCTCTTTCCTCATCCCACACTACACTTCTGGACATCCTTTTACTCCCAGACCCCCTCCTTACACAGTTTTGAGGTGGTGTAGTTTTTCTCATCTACCAGTGTTTCATGTTGGGGGCAATGTCGATTGAATACAACTGTCATGGCCGTCTCTACCTCCTCCTTCTTCTTCTTCTTCTTCTTAAAATAGCATATCCTGTTACTGTTCGCGCCACAATGTTCGCGCGCACGCAAATAGTCACCATCTCTACCACGCCTAGCAACTCAAATTACCCAATCATGTATTGACACCTAAGCCTTAATGCACTTCCCCTTTCCCTGCTTATAAAAGAGCTGATTGTAACCCTCGCGGCAGAGCAACAGAAGAGCTATGTTAGTAGAATAAAGTGCACAGCCATTTTCTTACACGTGTCTATGCCTCATTCCTTCGCTGGGTAACTCGGAGTCTCAGTTGATTTGTCCCGCGGGTCGGGACAAGTGGCGCC
>JAQZBX010053442.1:0-18888 GCA_029593785.1 Cabassous unicinctus | reverse complement strand
TAATAAATTCCCATCATTTAAGCAAACTCATGGAATTTGCTTGAGCAGCCAAGAAATTAAAATAGGTGTTATACTGTAAGCAATTGTGCCAACAGATTAGATGTCTTTGACAACATGATACAATTAAGAGAAACACACCTTGCCTTCTTTATAATATTTATTCTTAAAAATTCGTTGCTCTGAAAAATAATTTCAGTGTATATTTTTAAATAGCAGGTATTTTAGATAATCATGTATTCTATTTTTTTATGTTACTTATATTTTTATGTTACCATTTGTCTTTCCAGTCTGGCCATTATGAAACATTCTTAAGGGAAGTCATAATCTCTTTGAATCAGGGATGGGACAATGAATGGATTTATACATGCAAATAAAGTAATCAATCCCCGCCCCCCACCCCCAAAAAAAGGAGCAGTCAGGGACTTTTCAGGGCCAGAACCCAGACCTTCATGCTCTACGACAACCCCCTGCTAATATCTACCCAACACTGACATGGAAAGCCCCACACCAACCACATAAGAATTGGTGCAAAAAGATAGAGAATGGACTTAAGTTTTGGAGAAAAATAAACTTTTTTCAGAAGAAAAAAAAATAGGTGTTATACAGGAATTCTGTATTTTATACATGATTGTTCTGTAAACCACAACTTCCTAATAAAAAAAAGAAGGGAAAAAGTAAATATCAGATATTCTTCTCTTTGTAGTGCCCTATTCAAGAGATTATAGTGTCCCAATTAATTAATATCAGAATTGCCCATGTGAGGTTCTTTGGCCAATGAAAGATGTGTATAAGTAATGAACAATATAGGAAACAATTTAAGTATACTTCCTTATAATTTCATCTGGCTTGAAGATATACATGCGTAGCATCTCATAAATAGGCTGCTCCAATAGCCTGGGTATGTTCTGTGGGCCATGTTGACCAAAGACATAGACAAAACACAACAGATGTGCATCATATGGGGAAACTAATCTTTGCTGCTTTTAGCACCAAGACTAAATTTTGTTTGTTACTGCACCCTAATCTAGCCTTAATTGACTAATACAATATCAGACAGTTTTCCAAAGTAGCTCTACCAACTTATTCATACACACTAGCAATATATCTGTATTTCCTCTATTCTACATCTTAATCAATTGGTACTTTCAGATTATTTTCCAATTTCCTGAGCATTGAGTAGTACCTCATTTTATTTATACTAATTTTGACTAATACTGACATATAAAAATGAGATATCTGTGCTGCTTCTTTAAAATTCATTTCTATGGCTTATAAGAGACATTTATTTTCACTTGGTTTATTATGTTATTTATCTGCTCTTTGTTAGTCCTGGAGAAAGAAACTATTAATTTTTATGCTAATTCAAGAATTGGGTGGTATGCAATTTAACTGTTTCTAATATTATTATCCAATTCCCTACCACCATTTACTGAAATTCACATATTATTCTTACTGTAGTCCTGTATTATTCAGTGTTCCCTTTGAAATAGAGCCAACAGAATATAAAAAGAGACATATTTTAAGGAATTGGCTCATGTATTTGAGTGGGATGGCAAATCCAAAATCCAATTGGACAGGATAGCATCCTGGAAATTACCATATTCTTATGCTGCAGTCTTGAAACTCAAATCTTAAGGGAAGGCAGATGGCAGACTGGAAGCTCTGTTAAGAGTGGATATTATGGTCTTGAGTATGAAATTAGTAGAGGACTTCATAGGCAGGAAATTCTGAGATGATTTGAGGTTGAATTACAGAGACAGAATTTCTTCTTTTTTTTCCTGGAACTCACAGTTCCTTGCATTTAAGGTTTATAACTGATTGCATGACATCCATTCATATTACCAAAAGTAATCTCCTTTACTTCAAGTCAACTGCTTGTAGACATTAATTATATCTTTGAAATATGTTCACAGCAACATCTAGTTGAGTGTTTTTCCAAGCTACTATATACCATAACCATGACAATTTGCTCCATAAAATTAACCATCATAAGTACTAAACTGTATCAGTAATTTTTTGAGTATTCTTATATGTACCCTCTATTCTGTTGCATTCTTCACTTGTCTGTTTTCCCCATGCCACAATGTTTAACTACCACTAATTTATAGCAAGATGATATCTGCCAAACACATTATCTTTTTCTTCCTTAGAAGTATTTAGACTGTTTGGGTTTATATTAATTTTAGGAACAGCATATGCATTTCTAGAGAAAAAAAAATCTGAGTTTTAAATTTGGACATTATTTAATGAATAAATATTCTTCCAATTAATTAATATAGTTTTCCAATAATACTAAAAAATTTTTAAAATTTCTTTACACGGATCTCACATATTTCTGCTTCACATGTACTATATTAATTTCAAGTTATTGTCAGATATTTCTTTTAAAATTCCATATTCTATTTTTTGTTATTAATTTATAGGTTTTTGATAACTTTTTTCTAATTTCTTTCTGTCAAATAGCCTTCTCAAACTTTATTCAAATAATAACTTCCTAAGACCTATGTATATATATTTATCTTCCATATATGCAATTTTATCTTCAGCTCATGCCAGTACTCTTTCTTCTTTTTTTTCCTTATATATGTTATTTTCCTTTCCCCCACCCCATCCCTATGCTGCCTAATATAAGTGGAGTGGATTTCTTTTTCTGATTCTCTATTTAAAACTGCTTCCATCATGCATATGTTAAGGCCGATGACCTCTGAACTAGGAGAATTTCCTTTAATTGATACTTTTGCTCATGGCAAGGATTTCCTTTCTATTTCTTTGTTAACAGTTTTCATCATGAGTATTTTACTGTAGCATAACTATTTTTTGCATTAAAGGCAACGGATTTATATTTCTCCTTAAAGATATGTTTTCTTGAGTTACTACTTTTATTTTCTAAATGTAAACCATTGATATTTCTTAGATCACATCAACTTGATCATGATACAGTGTATTTTTATATCACTCCAATATTTTGCATAATTTACATATATCCTATTTATTTTTGAAATACCCAATTTATTAAACATCGTCATATCTTCTATGAAGTTATATTTTCTAACAATCTTCCTCCTACAATTCCTTCTCCTCCTTTATCTAATTTTCACTGTTTGCATTATATGCCTTATGTGCAACTATCATGCTAATTTCTCCCATCTGTGACCTTCTGAGTTAGACTGATCATAGTCAAGATGTCTTTTGTTTATTCAATGACATAAGAAGTGGAAATTGATAATGAAGAGTCTAATACACCAAATTTCTGACTTTTGTTGTTTTCAGATCTGATTCATATTTTTCTCATATATGTCTTCTTTTTAAAATCTCTATCTTTGGTACTTTGGAATATGAAGATTAAATGTGTTGTTATTTTTATAACTGTTGCTGTTTATTTCATGTATTTTACTTCAGATGGAAATTTCCTGTCATCCACACCAATATAAAGCTAATGATTTTCATATTTGTCTTCCCCCCACTTCTGTTTTCATTTTTTCCTATGTATTGGCATTACTAAATCAAATATCTATGTTACTTCCCTGTTTTCTTTTCCAAATAGTTACCTTTTTATCCTTAGTTCTATAACTTTTCTCCACAATAATTTTTTCTTCCTTATTATAATTATGTCAGCTATCATTTGTAAAGTCTGAGACATTTTTTATTTTTTCATTATTCATTTACTGTTGCACCCTGTTATTCCATTCTTAGTAGACAAAAGATATATACTTATCAATCAAAGTTTATGGAACTGAGATATTGTAGTAGACTTCATTTCCTTTAAAAATTATTTTTAGTGTGTTAGATGTGATTGTGTTTCTATGTTTATATTCATACACCTGGTGACCCTAAAGAGGCTTTTCATGTGTAAGGAAGGAGTGTGCTGTCTTTATTGATTTCCACTTCCCTTGTGTTATTTACAAGGAAGTCTTTTCTATAGGCAAGCAACATATAGATTCAGTTAACTTGCAAAGTTGACTTTCTGGTAAGGAAAAAGGGAACAACTGAAAGTCCTAAAAATGTCAAATGAGAAAATTTAAAAAAATAACCACTCTAATGTTACCCTCAGTATTATTTGCTTTTCCAATTTTGGGGGGAACTGTCAGATGTCACTAAAGACTTTTTGATTCATTTCATATACCTCTTAAGACCATATTCAGTCTATGCATTATGAAAAGCACTTCAGTTTCTTATGCATGTTTGTGTTTTTGAATTCTGCTCCTTGAGTCCTCTTCAGCTCTTCTATACAATAAACTATTCATAATCATAATTATAATATATCAAACATACTAGAAAAAATAAAATAAATCAGTAACTAAACCTCGATCAAACCACACACACACAGACTAATAGATACATTGTAGAGATTAGACAGATAATGGAATAGATAGATAAAGGCATAGGTATAAGTGTAGGTATAGACATAGACATAGACATAGACATAGACATAGACATAGACATAAACATAGACATAGACATAGATATAGATATAGACATAGACATCATCACAGAGATTTACCTCTCTCCTTGCAAGTTAATCCTCAAAAACTTCCCTCCTGCTTAAACAGAGTCAGCTATTAGTTTACTTATATGTTTATTTTGCCATAGAATAATTTTTCAGGAGTAGAATTATATACAAATTGATTCATGAAATAATCACCTGTACATGTGTGTCTCTTCATTAAAAACTCAAAATAATATTTTTGAGATTCATCTGTCCTGTTTGTGTTCTTTGTTGTTTCAGTAGTCTATCACCTTTAAATGGCTCACTATTATTCTATTGTTTAAATACTCCAAATGTATACAAAACTTTCCCTGTGATGAATACTGGAACAGTCTCACCTTTTTAGCTTGTTTGAATAAAGTTGCTATGAATGTACTTTCCAATGTTTTTTATGATGTATGCATTCAATTATATTTTGTATATAATGAAGACTGAACTCTCTGGCTCATGGGATAGGATATTCATTTTATAAGAAAATGCTTCATATTTTATAAAATATAGCACCTCAAATACCACCAAAGTGAATGAAATATAGTTTAAGCAATATCATTATCATATGTGCTGTTCTCAGACCTGTTAATTTAAGAAAATCCACAGGTATCTAGTAGTGTATAATTTTGATTTTAATCAACATTTTCCTTGAGAATATCCCAAGATCTACCACACAGTGAACCAATAAACAAGACTCAATGAACTTAAAATAATTCAATTTTATAGAAAATCTTCTCTGAAAAAATAGAAATTAAAGTTAAATAGCAACAACAACCAAATATTTGGAAGATTAACACAACAAATTTAAACAATCTATTAGTCACAAAAAATTACAAGTAAATAAACATATTTTTAATTGAATGATAGCCAATACACTAAGTTTGAGGAATAAAAATAAAGTAGTGCATAGAGAGAAATTTATAACTCTCAGTGTTTAAACTAGGAAATGGCAAGGTCTAAAGACAATGTTCTACAATTCCACCTCAAGAATCAAAAAATTAAGGAATTGTGACCCTCTTGTAAAAAAATATATTAAGGTAAACTGTATAAATCAATGACAAGAAAATAAACAAATAAAATAGTAAAGAGACAAAAGAAAAATATTTCTAAATATTTTTTCTTTAGAAATATCAACCAGATTGATTAGCTCTTACTTAGATTTATTGAGCATAAAATCAAGTGAATACATATTAGTAATATCAGGAATAAAAGGAGAATTATCACTTACAGAAAGAAAGACTTTGGTGTCATTGTAATTAAGAGAGAAACTTTTGGGGAAGAAAGTGGTGTAGAGAGCTCCAGGAATGAGTTCTTTCTCCAAAGCAGATAGTAAACAGGCAGGAACTGTCTGAAATAATGGTTGTGGGGCTCTGGAGACCAGAAGAACATCTAAGGAAAAGTGGGAGAAAGAGGCTGAAAAACCTCAATAAAGAACTCTGAGTAATTTTGTGCAGTGACTGCCAGCACCAATCCCCCATTCTTCTGGCAGGCAGCCTTGGGATCCAGCCCCGGGTTTTCTCCTGCTGTCAAAAAAGGATGTAAATATCCTGTTGCCCAAGAATAGGGTGGGTATGTTTGAATAATCATCACAGCTTTTGACTAGCAAATTCTAACCACTGGGTCCTGGCTATTAGCTACAGTTTCAACCCATCCCAGTTAAAGTATGTGGCAGACACTGTTTCAACCCCAAACCAAGAAGGGTGGAGGCAGTGGTGATTCAAAGACACAGTCACTTCTTAGGGCTGCAAGGAACAGTTTGCTGTGAGGTAAATCTTCCCCAAGAATGGGGAGGGCACTGACTGCAGAACACTGATCCCAGCTTTTGATTGGAGAATTCAAATTAATTGATCCCAGTGTTGATCTACTCTTTCAACCTGCCATGGACAAAAGTAACTGGAAGGCACTGTTTCAACCATGCCTTGGGCAATGGAACAGATGGTACAAATTTAAAGACACACTGTCTCCTTAGGGCTGTGGGGAATAGTTTGCTGAAGGGCACAATCTGCAGGACAGGACAGGAAAGCAAAGATTCCAGGAGCTGTCAAAGGGATGTTTAGTATTAATATTCCCTTTTCCTGAGAACTTAGAAATGATCTATGCCCACTTCATGGGCACCTGGCCCTGATTCGACTGGAAAATACTAAATTGGGAAAGTTCTTTCCAGGATGAACCACTTCCCAGAAATTGCCCTCCAAGCAAAAGCAAGAAGAAATACCAAAAAGAATATTTAAAAAATATAAAGGAAAAAGAAAGACAAACAGAAGAGATATACAATGAAGAAACAGGGGAAAAGTAGATTTCTCCTAGGGGTGTAACAATTGCAGAAAGAGTGAAATCTTAAAAATTGGAGTGCACATCCAGGGCAAGAATGAGATGAAGAAGAGCTGAAAAAACCTAATCAATTAAACAAGGCCTATTTTAAAGTTCTAGAATAAGTTAACACAAGTGTTAAAGAAAAGCCTTAACACAAAGTTGATCAACAATAAAACCGATGCAAGATAGAGAAACTGACCTTCAGAGTAAACTTATCAAGATAATCATATGTCTAGGCATCAGCAAAAATTACAATCCATACTAAGAAATAGGAAGCTATGGCCCAGTCAAAGGAACAAAAAATACTTCAAAGGAGACACAAAATTTGGAACAACTAATCAAAGATGTTCAAACAACTCTCTTAAATCAATTCAAGGAGATCAAAGAAAATATAGCTAAAGAGTTAAAGGATATAAGAAGACACTTATGAACATAAAGAAGAACTTGAAAGTATAAAATAACAACAAAAATGTTGAGAATAAAAGAGATTAAAAATAAGCTAGAAGGTTACAAGATCAAATTTGAACAGGTAGAAGAAAGAATAAGCAAACTAGAAGACAGGACAATTTAAATATTACAGACAGAAGAACTGATAGAGAAAATAATAATAATAATGAAAAACATGGTGTCAGTGATTTGAATGACAATATGAAGCACAGAAACATGCATGTCATAGATGTCCCAGGAGGAGAAAGAAGGGAAAAGTGGCAGAAAGGAAACTTGAGGAAATAATAGCTGAATATTTCCCAACTATTATGAAAGATAAAAATATACATGTTCACGAGTGCAACATACAACAAATAGATTAAATCCTAATAGACCTATTATCAAGCAAATATTAATCAGAATGTCAAATGCCAAGGATAAAGAGAGAATACTGAAAACAGCAAGAGAAAAGTGAATTGTCATATAAATGCCAATTTATCATCAGTAAATATGTAGGTGAGAAGGTGGTGGTACAATTTATGTGAGGAATTGAAAGAGGAAAACTGCCAACCAAAAATTCTTTACATGACTAAACTGTCCTTCAAAAAAGAGGGAGATTTTAATATATTCACAGTTAGAGACTGAAAGAGTGTGGGGAAGTATCCTTGAGACGTGGAATTCTGTCTTGAAAACAAAGACAGAGTGTCTGGAATGCCAGATACTAGCTCAAAAGTAAAACCTTGAAAGTACTGTTTGAACTCTTGCTGGTGCCAATACTCAAGAATGAGATAAGGATAGACAAAAGGTGTAAACATTGTCTGCAATGTTTTTTTTCATGCAAATTCCTGAGAGTAATAAATCACTAGTCATGCCCTTTTGCGGGTAACCAGAACCTTGCCTTGTTAATAAAAGCACTGGGCTATCTGTGCTTTGGGGCTAGCATTATACATATGTTTTGCTAGACCTCTAACCCCAGCTTTTCTCTTAAATTCTTTGTCTTGTCTTTTCTATATCACAGTACCCTTCACCAAGTCACCCACACTTATAGCTACATCTGGTGCGCAACATGGGGCAAGAAGCGAAGAAGGCTCCAGTGGATTGGAAACTTTTGGGAAAAAATTCAGGGCCACTGATATCAGATGCCAAGAGGACGTGAGTGTTCCCCATTTGAAAAATTCCTCCTTTGCTCTGGATAATGTGTTAGTCAGGGTAACCATGGGACAAACTTCTTCATCTTATTTCCTATTTCTTCTCTTTCTAGTTCTATTTTCTTTACTTGACTCTCGAACTCTTGAGCCCTTGCAGTTGGAGTCTGAGAGTGAGGATTCTGATACTGAAAAGAAAAGCAGAGAAAAGGAAGTTGCTCCATCTGTTTTGGCAGCCGCAATGGAGGGGTACATGTTTTAGAAAAGAAAAAACTCCAATCTTGATTGCCTTTGCACTCCTGTGCAGGCAGGGGCCACAACAGACCCTGAGGAATCCTCTTCAGTGGAGGAATTAAAAATACCTCCTCTTTTTTCTCCTGGCTTAGGAGAAGCTATAACCTCTCCTCCTTTAGCTAATATTACAGTTCCAAATGTTTCTACATTGCAAAAAAAGCATCTGAGAGGCTCAATTAGCTGGAGAAGTAGATGCTTATATGTTCCCTGTCCAAGTGACCCCATAATACCTAATACTGACATGCCACAGGGAGCACAGCAATTTACTCATACTCCTCTAAATTTTAAGATACTGAAAGAATTAAAGTAAGCATGTGCTAAGTATGGACCTAATTCTCCATATACTTTGGGGATTTTGCAAGGGACCTCTCAAACTGAAAGGCTGATTCCCTGGGACTTTGATTAGTTGGCTAGAACCTGCCTTACTGATTCTGAATTTTTACAATTTAAGACTTGGTGGCCTGAAGTTCACATTGTTGCATCCTGCAATGCCAACGCTAACCCTCCAGTAGATGTAACATTTGAACAACTTATAGGTTCAGGAGGATATTTAGGTATTCATGCTCAACTTTGGTGTTCTGGCATTGCTGAGGTACAGTGCTGTCTTTGTTGTTTGCATGCGTGGGAAAAAATCAGACCCCCAGGATCGGTGGCTCCCTCATTTGTACATGTAAACCAAGCAGCCTCTGAACCTTATGTTGATTTTATAGCTAGCTTGTGACAGACCCAGAGATTTATTGCTTCAAATCCTGGCCTTTGATAATGCTAATACGGTGTGTCAAAAAGCCCTTAGACCCATGAAAATGGTTGTGACCACCCTTGAAGTGTATTTTAAAATGTGCCAAGATATCAGCTCAGAGTACCACAAGGCTCAATTATTACCAGAGGCATTTGCGGACATTACCATAAAAAATAAGGGTCACAGAACTTGTTTTAACTGTGGAAAGGCTGGTCATTATCAAAAAGATTGTAAAAAAAAAACACCCCTCTCCAACAGCACCGCCTGTTCAAAATTCACAGTGGATTAATGTTAATTCTGCCCCCACAGCTTTCAGACCCTCAGCAAACTTATGCGCCACCACCTAGGGTTGTGCAGGCCTGGACTTTGCCACTACTGAAAAATTAATACTTAAGAAACAAAATAAAGTCTGTCTAGCTAATTCAGGAGTAAAAAGGACTATTCCAAAAAATTTAGTGAGATTAATATCAGGAAGATCTAGCATTAGTTGCAGGGGCATCACTATTCTGCCAAAGAGTTAACTAAGATAAGGAAAACATTCTGGCAGCAACTTTGTAAATCTCCTACTGCCTACATAATGATAAGGCTGTGGGATGATAGAAGCTAATAAATTTAAACCACTGGAAACATAAGAAAACTTGGCAATACAGTTTCCAGAAAAATTTTCAAAAAGCAGTAAAATCAAAGATGTATGTTTCTATTGATGTGTTGTAACTTGTTTTGTGTTTGTCTGTTTGTTCAGTGTCAGTGTATATTTTGATACCTCTGGATGGTAATATTAAATTGATAAATGAAAATTATTAAAAGAGCTTTATTCAAATGGCCAGAAATTAAATAAGTGCTTATATTAAAAAATAAATATGGGTATTAATTTAAAATAATAAAAATAGTTGTAATCAAATTAAATAATTATTTGGACAAGTTTTTTAATGTTGATGGTAATTATATATTGCCAGAAGTTTGCTTGGAAACAGTTTTCAAAAACATTTTGGTAACTTAAGTGTGGAAGGTATATAGAATGTGCTTTTATTATTAGGGAAAAGGAAAGTAATTTTATCCTAAGATAAAATAATTAGTTATTAAAACAAAGTAAAATGTGGGACAAACCCTGAATGAATACAAAAAGTGCAAAAAGCTTGTGGAAAAGGAATTTTTGTGGCCAAAGCTAAGAAGATTTAATAAGTCTATCGATAAAAATTTAAAAGCTCTAATGTCAAACAGTATAATAATACAAATTTAAAGTTTTATTCTTTCTCAAAGTTTCTCAAGTCATTAATATTTTAGTAAAAGTTTACAAAGAGTTTTTCTCCTGAATAATAAGTATGCAAAAAAAAGTCTGTTTTATCAAAGTAGCTTCTTATACTTTAACCTTATCGTTTCCTTGGAGAAACAAGTTTTATCACTTTTAAAAGAACATAATGTTCAAACCTGCTTTCTCAATGTCAAATCCTGAAAAGTAGCTTTTTATTTCAAACTGTTACAAATGATTTGGTCTTTTACCTTTAAAAAAGGTAAAATACTAAAAATAGTTAAGTTCATTTAATATATTATAAGTTGAATGAAATATTTGAAACTGCTGTACAATTAAAAGAAATTTTCTAACTTTCTGATAATTAAAGTTGTATGAGTAAAAAGTTCATATGAATACTTAAAAAATATATAAAATCCCTGAAAATTTAATAATGTTTCAGTATAATATTAGATAAAAGTATAATGTTATTAATCATAATTTTAATTATTTTAAGATAAACTAATAATATGTGTCACAGAAACTACCTCTCTGCTTAAAAATCAAAAGGCAGATGCTTTAACTCAGGTTTATCTGATTTACCCCACCTCTGCTAAAGAAACAAGTCTACATATAGAAAAAAACAGCAGCCATTAAGGGCTGCCAGGGGTAATGCGTAAGAGTAAATTACAGTAAATTAAAATAACACCACTGCAGTATGCAGGAGTTCCAAGTTTTGCTAGTTTGTTGCCAAAAAATTTAATATCCAGTTATGTCACTATCACTTTATTTTAAAACTTGCTTAGGCTTTCTTTAGTATCTTCTTAAACAAGTCAAGCCAGCCCACATTCCCTTTCCTGTAAAATAGCCAACAATAAATCAAGTTTATATTCAACACTGTGAGCTACAGCCCCCATACCAATTATAATGTTAACAGCAAAACCAATGCAGTTATTAAGATTACAAGTTAATGTACTGCCCCACAGCCCAAATAAAAAATAATAGTTTGTTCTTACCTATGCCTCAAACTATAAAAAATAGATAAAGTAAGGTAATTCTAATCATGCTACTAAGAATCTTAAACGCATAAGAAATAAAAGATTATTCATTGGATGTCTGCTAGTTAAAAGTCTATGAATTATGTATAACATACTTAAATACCAATCAAAACTTTAATGCAATACATTGCATACTTAAGTAATTTAATAACTTGTTTGTTACACATAAACGTATTTTATTAAATGTATATATAAATCTTTTGTGTTAAGTTTGAACAGTCCTGAAACCGAATATAATAAGAAAAGGTTTGGTGAGTATTATTCAAACCTAAAAGTAAAACATCATGCAAAAAACTTTGTTAATCAACACACCAATGCCTTGTTAGTTAACACTTTTCACATTTCAGGAAAAATAATGGAAACTAAAATAGTAAGCATATCAAGGATGTTTTGTAACAAATTAAAAGAGATAAAGGACATCTCAAAACATGTTGTATTCCTCCCTGAAGGAGCTGACCACTCTCCCAGGGACTGATGCATAAACCTTAAAATGTACTGCCCAGGGAGTGTTGTGTTCCTTCCTGAGGAGGCTGGCCCCTTCCTCAGGAATTAGCAAAATACTCACAAGTTGGCATCTATAGAATCAAATGCATTAATCCTAAACACAATCAACCAAAACTCCAGTATCAACTGCTAATTCAACACTTTCCAGCTAAAACTAATTATTGGTAAGCATGTGAATGTATGTATATATATCATAAAAAATTGGAATATATCAGTTAACACAACTCTCTAAACATATCCAAAATTCTCTTACTCAAACTACTTTATTTATCACATCACCTAAAACAAACAAAAAGAAAGGGAGTATGGATATCTCCTCTAGAAATACAATAACTGTAGCACTATATATTTTAAATTTTCTAAATTGTGATAAAAACAGCCTTTTAGCAGCTGAAAAACATTTCTCCCCTCATCAGGAGAGTCATCAAATACAAGCTAAAATTCTGTACAAAGAAATGTTAAGAGATGGATCTTAGAAACGACCCTATAACCTCATAATGTGGGGGAGATGGTATTCTTGTGTGCTTACTCCAACAGGGTCCCGGTGGCTGCCAGCAAAGAACGTGAAGCTATACCATGAGCTGGAAAGGTCACCCATTCAACCCAATACCACAGCTGGAGAAGATGACAATCGAGGAGCAAAGGAACTCCCAGACACAACCATGCCATAGCATTATCCAAGCTCAGGGAGTAGCTTGGAGATGTCTTAAACAATTAAATCTAAAAGATTCATTGGTATGCTTATTATTTCATTATTTCAGTCATTAACGTGGCTGCCACTGCCACCACTATGGCATTCACCTTAACAGTATCTCTCTAAACTGCTCATGTTGTTAATCAATTTATGACCAATGTTACCAACAAACTTATGACTCAAACTCATTGATAATATTCTTACCAAACTTGATGCTTTAGAAGCATCCAGTCTCTGGATAGATGAAAAACAACAAGCTCTGCTTACTAATCAAGATTTGCAGCACAACTGGGTACATGTTAATTCTCCTCCCATTTGCAGGGAAAAGTACTGGCTCTCCAGCAATGCCTGGAACACCAACTATCTCAAATACAACTTCTTGCTCAGCAAAAACTGTTTCAAACACTTAATAATAATTTACAGTGGTTAAATCCCTCCAATTGGTTTCAAGGCCTAAACATATGAATCTGGATAATATTTCTCCTTGGAATAATCATGCTTCTTGTTTTATTATCAATTCTTAGATTAATCTGCCAGAACCTTTTTTGAGCTTATCATTCTGAAGTGTAAATCACTGCCCTGGCCACTGCTTCATCTTCCTCCCCTCCCACATCTGGAAATCAAGAACAAAGAAAAGAAAAGTGGGGACACTTGGAGGCCCTTTGGTTAAGACACCTTTGAATTAATTTTTCACCCCAAGGTCTCCTGCCACCATGGCTATTTTGTTTCCCACACACAGCTCAGTTCAGAACCCAGATAGCAGACAGTGACCTGGCCTTGATTTTGCAATCAAAATTGGTTTACCTTGATCTATAGGGAAGGTGGCAGTTTTTATAAAAGATTGTGTCAGGATACTTTCCACCTAATTTTCCTTCTTTTTAAAAAGAAAAGGGGGAGATGTGGGGAAGAATCCTTGAGATGTGGCTTGAGAACAAAGACAGAGTGTCTGGAATGCCAGACCCTAGCTCTAAAGAAAATCCTTGAGAGCACTGTTTGAACTCTTACTGGTGCCAAGACTCAAGGATGAGATAAGGATAGACAAAAGGTGTAAACCTCACCTGCAATGTTTGTTTCATGCAAATTCCAAGAGTAATAAATCACTAGTTACGCCCCTCTGTGGTAACCAAAACATTGCCCTGTTAATAAAAGTTCTGGGCTGTCTTTGCTTCAGGGCTAGCATTATAGATACATTCTGCTAGACCCCTGACTCCAGCTTTTCTCTTAAACTCTTTGTCTTGTCTTTCTCATATTGTGGAACCCTTCACCAAGTCACCCACACTTATAGCTACAAAGAGTTCATCAACAAGAGACCTGCCATTCAAGAAATACTAAAAGAAATTCTTCAGGCTGAAAGGAAAAGACAGGAGAGAGATTGGAGTACAGTGTAGAAATGAAGATTACTCTTTTAGTAAGATAAAGATTACTCCTTTATCTTACTAAAAGAGTAAGGAGAAGGCCAAAAATAAGATGTGACATAAAATCACCAAAAGTTTCATTGAGTGTAAGTACTGCCATTGAATGTTAATGGATTAACCTCCCTAATCAAAAGACATAGTCTGGCAGAATGGATTAAAAAAAATTATCTAATTATATGCTGTTTACAAAAGACTCACCTTAGAGACAAAGACACAAATAGGTTAAAAGTGAAAAGTTGGAAAAAGATATTCCATGCAATGGTAACCACAAAGGAACCGGAGTAGCTATATTAGTATTGGACAAAATAGACTTTAAATGCAAAAAAATTATGAGAAAATGAAGGCCACTATATATTAATAACAGGGGCATTCCACCAAGAAGAAAGGAAAATTACAAATATTTATGCAAGAAACCATAGCTCACCCCCAAAACTTTGAGAAAAACACTGACAAAGCTAAAGGAGAAATAGACATCTCTGCAATAATAGCTGGAGATATCAAAACACCGCTCTCCTCAATAGATAGAAAGTGGATCAATAAGGAAAGAGAAAACGTGTATAACATGATAAATTAACTAGACTGGACAAAGTATAACATTGCAACCCAGAAAATCAGGATATATATTATTCTCAAAAGCACAGGGTTCATTCATTCTCCAAGATAGACCACAAGCTGGTTGAAAAAACAAGTTTCAATAAATTAAAAAAAAAAAGATTAAAATCACACAATGCAATTTCTCTGAACATAATGGAATCGAGCCAAAATCAATAATAGGTGGAGAGCTGGAAAATTCACAAATATATGGAAGTTAAACAACATATTCTTAAACAATCAGTGGGTCAAAGATGAAGTTAGAAGAAAAATCAGTAAATACCTCAAGAAGAATGAAAACAAGAACACAACAAAGCCAAATTTAGGGGAGGAAGTGAAGAAAGAGCTGAGAGTGAAATTTATAGCTCTAAACTCCTATATTAAAAAAAACAAGAAAGAATTAATATCAAAGACCTAACTTCACAGCTAGAGGAACTTGAAAACAAAAGCAAACTAATCCCAAACAGCAGCAGAAAATAAATAACAAAGATTAGAGCAAATATAAATGAAATTGAGAATAAAGAATAATAGAGAAAATCAACAAAAGCAAAAGTAGATTCTTTGAGAACATCGATAAAATTGACATAACCTTAGATAGAAAGAGAACAAAAAAGAAGATAGAAGATACGTATAATTTAAATCAGAATTGAGAGGTAACGCGTTACTACTGACTTCACAGAAATAAAAAGGATCAGAAGAAAATATTATGAACAACTGAATGCAAACAATTTAGATAACTTAGGTGAAATAAAAAAATTACCTGGAATTACACAGTCTAAAATGAATCCAGATGAAATAGAAGACCTCAACAGATGAATCATAAGTAAACATATTGAATTAGTCATCAAAGCCTCCCAAAAAAGAAAAGACCAGAAAGAGATTGATTCACAGGTGAATTTTACCTATCATTCCAATAAGAATTAATACCAGTACTGCACAAACTCTTCTTAAAAAATTGAACAGGAGAGAATATTATTTTACTCATTTGATGAGGCCAACATCATCTATAATCAAAGCTAGATTAAGATATTATAAGAAGATAATTATCCATAGGTGTTAGGGAGGCTTAACCCTGGAAGTCATGTCCCATGCCAGGGAGAAGGAAGTGAGTTTATATGCTGAGTTTTGCTTAGAGAGAGGCCACATTTGAGCAATAAAGAGGCTTTCGGGGGTAACTCTTAGAATACATATAATACTAGGCTAAGTTTCAATTTCACAAAAACAAGGTTCATAAGTACAAACATAAATATCAAGGGCATGTCATATTGTTCTGTCCTCCTTTGTTAGGCACTGCCCATGTAATCTAGGGATTATTGCCATTCTATTAGAGATTTTAGCAGGACTCCCCAGGATGGGAATTTAATATTCTTTTGTTATAGTGTGGCTCTCCACCTACTAAGACAGCACCCCATGAAAACTAAAACACATATTACATAGAGCCATGCTCTAGGTGCACTCCTTCCCCCACACCCCCCAACCACTGACATCCTGCACCAGTGATTCACCCCTACCATAGTTATGATTCTTCTGCAATCCAAACCTCCCCCCAAAGAAAGCCAAAAATTAAAAAGTAAATAAAAATAATAAAAAACAAAAATAAAAATTGAAATAAAATATTTTTTTTTGCATTTTGTCTTTAGTCCCCATAAGATCTGTAAGCTTTTATGTACAGTGAATAAGTTTTCTGTATGTTTCCCCAGGTTCTTGTTTTTTTAACTTTATTTCAAAGAAACTATAGTTTACAGAAAAGTCACATAGAAAATATAGGGGATTCAAATATACTCCACCTCTTTCCCCTCTCCAATTTTCCCTTATTAATAACATTTTATATGAATATGGTACATTTGTTAAAATTTATGAACAAATATTGAAGCATTACCACTAACCATGGTTAATAGTTTACATTCTGGTCCACATTCTGTACTGCACACTTTTATAAGTTCAAACAAAATGTATAATGGCCTGTATACTTCATTGCAAGATCATGCAGAACAATTCCAATGCACTAAAAATGTAATCTATCTATCTATCTATCTATCTATCTAATTATTATTATTCTATAAAAAGGAATTAAGAAATTAAGTCCTGGTTCATGTGCCAACATGGATCATTCTTGAAAACATTATGTTGAGTAAAATAAGCCAGGCACAGAAGGACAAATATTGTATGATTTCACTGTTATGAACTATGTATAATAGGCAAATGCATAGAGTTAGAGAAGAATATAGGCTACCAGGAGCTAGATTTGTGTTAGGGAATGGGGAGTTGATGCTTAAGTTGTACACATTTTAATAAAGGCTGATAGTAAAGGTTTGGAAATGGATGGAGGTGATGGTACCCCCTTTATACTGAGTGTACTCAACAGCACTTAACTTAGTAGGTGAATGTGGTTAAGAGGGGAAACTTAGGATGCATATGTTACTATAATAAAATTTGAAGGCCAAAACATGATTGTACAACATAGTGACCCCTAGTGTAAGCTAAGATCTATAGTCACTGTACAAGTATAAGAATGTTCTTTTATGAATAATAACACATGTATTCTACTCATATAAGGTGGTAATAATAGGGTGATATATGGGAAAATAGACCTAATGTAATTAAATGATGATAGATGAAACTATTTTAATGATCTTTCATCAACAGTAGCAAGGTAAATACTGCTAAAATGGTACAAATATTTTTATAAAGTTCTATTACCAATTGTAATGTATGTTCCAAATCAATGGAAGGTGTTAGTGAATGGTGGTGAATGAGAATTCTATATTATGTGCATGGTTGTTTTGTAGACTCACAACTTTTCTAATAAAAAATAAATAACTAATGTAAACATCTAACAAAATTTGTTGCTAATGGCAAATTTTGCAATTCATCAACATTAGAAGTTTAGAAAACATGTGCCATTCACATAAGCTTAACACCTTTTCAATACTTAAATACAATTCTTATAGATTTAGTGATGATAGTTATAAATGTGATTTATTTTGGCACTCTATAATTAGGTATATCTTGTTTGGAAGATCTGCATTGCCCTCTAAACAAATATTAAATATGGCATGATGCTACAAAATCATTCATGCATAAATGTTGATTCAAATTCCCAAGAAGATCAATGGTTTTAAAATTAATATAACATTCAAACATCATTTATATGATTTCATTTTCCAAATTGCAATTATTCTTTAAGAAATCCCCACTTGTGTTTTGAGGAAGAATATTATTATTGAGGAAGAATATTAATGAATATCTGAATGTGTTAATCAAATACTCCTTTACTTTCTTAAATATGTTTCTGATTAAGGACTTATTTTCTTCCCACACATTAACCAATATATTTTGCAATAGACAATGAAGAAAAAGATATGAGAACTGAACTATCTCCCAGTAGGGAAGAATTAAAGACATTTTCAAAAGTGGAAAACACTTATTTCTTCTCAATAAATGTATTTTGGCTTTGGGAAGTAATATATATTTTAATATATTATTGCATAAACATATAAAGGATTTATTATATTAATAAAGCACATAATTATTTATTATGCATCTTTTAAACTTCTAATATGGTAATTTTAAATACATATAAGCCACATGATTATAAATTCTTTAGGATCTTCAATAATTTTTTAGAGTGTAAAGTGATCCTGGATCTAAAAATAGAAAAATTGAGAACAAAATATTTGTTTAAATTCTCCTAAATAATGTAATCCAGTATTTCAAGGCAGTTCAGATAGTATAGTTTTGTAAGGGTTTTGCCTACTGTTACCCTCTTTTGAGTGCTATAATTTCATTAAAATAGTAATACAATGGCTTTATTAGATGCCTGAGCATCATTTCCCCTCTTACTCTTTTCAAGATGGCCAATCTGCCCAATTCTTCTGTGTATTTTGATGCACTCTGAATTATCCTTTCTATATCTGTGAAATTTCTGAGCTTCTATCAAGCTGAGCAATCCTTAAGTTTTTTGCTTTTTTGGCCAAAATATTCCTGCAGAGACTGAGAACATG
>JAQZBX010053441.1:0-18899 GCA_029593785.1 Cabassous unicinctus | reverse complement strand
CGCAGGGCTGATGAAATGGCCATATGGTGCTTTGCTCAGAGCTGCGTGAGGGGAGAGCAAGTTGCTGTGCCAGCTGGGGTCGTGGTGACCAGGAGAGAAATAGCAGGGACGGGACTCTAAAGTGCCCTGTTTTTTGCGTCCCACCTTTCCCCCAAGCCTGCAGCCTCCAATACTCACTGCTCTCGTGCCTGTGGGGCCTCAGGACTCCGGGCCGGGAGGGAAGATGGCCAGTGTCTGTTCCGCAGGCAGATGCAGGAATTCCCCGAGCACCTTGTGAAAAAGCCCTGTGGAAAGGGGGGTCAGCTGGGGAAGAGGAGGAGGCACCCATCGTTAAGGGAGGGAAGAAGGCTGAGAGCTCCGGGCTCGCTGGGTGTGCTCTGCACTGCTGGTTATTAGTGACTGGGCAAAGCCAACGCCGCCGGCTGTGGGTTCCCCTGGTTTCCTTCGCCAAGCAAGAGACCCTTAAAGAAACAAAGCATTTCTTAATAAAGAATAAGACTCAGAATCCTCACATTTGGACATAAAAACACCTGACAGCTCCTTTTCTGGTCCATTTATATTTATCTGTCTTCCCCACTAGGCTGTCCCTGAAGACGAGAATGCATCTGTCCTGCTCACCACTGCCTCCAGATGCCCTGTGCTCTTGAGCAAACAATCGATAACCTATCTGTAGACTGAATGAAGGAAAGAGGGGCCGCAAAATGGGGAGCTTTAACCGAGAAAACACACCCGAAAGAGCCTCGTGCAGAATCTGGCACCCAGTAGGTGCTCAGTAAGTGGCAGGTGGATGTGAGTTGCGGAGAACTGTTTGGTTTATTTCTGGGCTGACCCCTGCAGGCAGCAGGTGTGACACACCCAGACTGCGCAGTCTTAGCTGAGGAAGCAGTGACCTGCCCTCCTGCGGTGAACGTACTTCAGCTGCTCGCCTGGTCACCTCCCAGCCAGCTCCCTACTCGGCTGGGTAATTCCTGCCTTTTGCCGCCTTGCATCTTTTACGTAAGGGCTGCCTCCTGAGGAAGGTAGAAGCCACGTCCAGCAAACCTCTGCCCAGCAAATGCGTCTCCCTTGCTAGCCCAGGGGAGACTGGCCCCTCAGGCCCTTTGCAAATGCTTCTCCAGGAAAAGGAGGAGTTTCTCTCCCAGGTTCCTCCCGGGTTCCTGGAGGACTAAGGCACTTCCCCAGCAACAGAATTCGTTGTCTGACCACTGCTTCCTGGAGGTCAAAACATTGTCAAGATCAGCCCATGAGACAGCCCCCCCCATCCCCCCAGTACCCCCAGTCCTCCCACTTCCGCCTGCCTGGGCCTCAAAGAAACCCTGGTACTCCTCGAGGCTCCCCAGGGCAGAGGAGCCTCTTGGCGAGGCTTCCTGGTGATGGGAGACGACGCAGGGCTGAGCTGCCCACCATGCCTTCGAAGCCGGTATAACCCAGGCCCCGGGCAGCTCATGTCCACCCGTGGGTTTCTTTCTAGCTGCTCAAATGTGCCCACTCCTGCCCACCTCTGGGCCTTAATCCAGCGCAGATTTCCCAGCCTTATCCCCAGAGTTCCTGATTCAATAGGTCTGGGATGGGGGTCTGAAAATTTGCATTTCTAACAATAGAGATCCCGGGATTTTTTTTTTTTTTCCTTCTAAGCACTTTATTTTTCAAAAATAATATATATATATATTTTTTGTGGGATCATATTTTGAGAACCACTGATAGAAACTCTTCTCTCAGCCTCAGGAAAACCTTCCCTTCTCCCCCAAAAGAAATGAGGGACCCCACTATATGTTTTCATGGGGCCCAGTACTTTTCATTCATGGCCCGTAGGACAGTTTGCAATTATTATAAACTAGTGAAAATATCAAATTGATGTCAGTCTCCCTCTTCAGCCTGCGTCTGTTTTCTTTAAAATTGTCTCCTCAGGGCCTAGTCCAGTATATAGTAGCTACTTAACAAATATTTGCTGAATGAATGAATGAATGAATGAATACATGTTAAAGACTTTCAGAGGCTTTCCTATGGTTGCCCGGAGCACTAGGGGAGCAGCAGTGCAGCCAGAGGCAGCAGGGTGAGACTTCAGAGCCAGGCTTTCTGGGTTCAAATCCCAGACTATTGTTGCTAGCTGTGTGGCCTGGGGTTGGTAACTTGGCCTCTCTGTGCATCCCCTGCCCATCTGTAAAATGGGAAGAGTAACATACTATTAAATGAGCGTACATTTGTGCCTGCCACTTGTTAAGCGCCATGCAAGGTCATATCTTATTGTTATTAAAGTGCCTGGAGGTGAGGCCCCTCCTGCTCTAATCAGACTCTTGGTCTCAGTTCAGGGATCCGCTTCTGGAGAGTTCCCTCTGGTAGCCCGGGCTTTGGGTCGATTTCCCCAGAATTCGCCATCCCCATCTGCCTCATCTCAGTGATGGCTGCACACAGTATGTGTCTGCGGAGGGCGGGTCTGCCTCCCCGCTCTGGCTGCCGCTCCTCACGGGCCTGGAGCTGGCGTTTCTAGCTTCGCCTGCCTGGCGTGGAGCTGACTCACTACCAGGAGGGGGTGGTGATTAGTATGCAGGGCAGGTACAGGGAGAAAAGCTGTCTCCGCGCAACAGCTCTTGATGTGTTTCTCTGATTAATGTGGCAGAGAGAACATTGCAGCTTTTTCCTGAATGGTCGCCACGTGGAGCTGGAGCCATTAGCATTGCTCCCCCCAACCCCCAACCCGGTCCCGCCATGACCTGCCGACCACCCTAAGCAGATAAAAATAAAAATGGCTGAGACAGCTGCAGGGCTCAGAAACAGGCTGCCTGGTGACTGCAGCCATGGGAGGGTCTTTTATGGGGAAGGTTTCTGCAATAGCCCCGCCTTCCCCACCCTCTCACCCTTCCTGCGGTCCCCGTGAGGCCAGAACCCCTTTCTCAGTAATGGAGCCCCGAGTGTGCACGCTTGCAGCACTGCCTCCCCTGTGTGTGTGTGTGTGCCCAGGTGATGCAAAGAAGGCAAAGGGGGTCCAGGGAGAGGCCGAAGGACAGGGCACTGCCGGCTCCGTGAGGCTCCGTCAGGCGGGCACAGAGGGCACGTGGTGGCGGGGGGCAGGAAAGGAAACTGAGGATCTGGACTTGCTTCTGAGGGCAGCAGGAGTTATGTGGGCTAGGGTGGCATCTTGCAAGGAGTAAGACAGGGCATTATAAAGAGCCCTCAGTCTTGGGTGATGGATAGTGGGAGCCTAGTCTTACTTTCCTAGGGCTGCTGTAACAAAGTATCTCAAACTGGGAGGCTTAAAACAACAGAAATTTATTCTCCCACAGTTCTGGAAGCCAGAAGTTCCAAATCAAGGTGTCAGCTGGGCGGTGCTCTCCCTGAAGGCTTGAGGGAAGCACCCTTCCTTGCCTCTTCCTCCTTGCGGTGGTTCCTGGCAAGCCTCAGTGCCTCCGTCTTCACACGGCCGTCTGTCCTCTGGGCGTGTCTCTTCTTGCAAGGACACCAGTCACATTGGATTAGGGCCCCCCTAAGTCAGTGTGACCCCAACTTAAACCATTGCATCTGCAAAGACCCTCTCTCCAAGTAAGGCCACAGTCACGGGTGGGGGCAGAGTTGGGACTTGAACGTATCTTTTTGGAGGACCCAATTCAACCCACAGCAGGGCCCAAACTGGAGAGCAATCTAGGTGGGAGGTGCTGTGCCTTGAATTACTGCCCCCCTCCCCCAGTTCCTCCCTCCTCAGTGCACCTCAGCCCCACCCAGGGAGCTGTGCATGAAAGCCTCCCGGCAATGTCTGGAGGACCAAAGCTCATGTTGCTCAGGGAAACCGAGACCACCAGTGGCCACCTTACAGCATCCCCAGGATGACGTGGGGGTGAGATGGGCTCTTTCCGTCTCTTTGCTTTTTCTTGCCTCTGTGAGGTTGAAACTCACATGGTCATGCTGCTTTGAATGCTTGTTTTGGATTCTTTTTTCTAATTCATCACTTTCCTTCCCTGGGTCTAGACTTTCCCATCCATGCAGTGGATGGGGTTGGGGGGTAAAGACAGGGAGATGCGGGGAGGCCCCTCGGCTCACTGGGAAGAATGATGATGAGATTGCCACAGGGAGCACCAGATTCTGGGCAGCTGGAGCTCGTCCAGCTCCACGCCCACAGCGCTGTGCCTCTGCCACCTGCCCCCACACCACCAGCACCCCTCCATTTGGGTGGGGGTCTCTGCAGCCGGCCCCACAGCATCTGCTTGCCAGAAATCAGGCTTCAGAACTCAGCCTGGGTTTGAAGGGAATGAGCAATAGCGCTAATTGTGGAACTGGCAGGAGAGGCTGGGAGGAGGCAGCCGGGAGAGAAGTCATCGTGTGATGTGCCAATTACTGATCAGCTGGGACATAATTGTGGGGCTGCCATCCCGGCTGCTGGAGGTACCAGGCCTCCCTCTCGTTAATCAACGATAATCCAGAATTACGACCCTTAATGAT
The DNA here is from genome assembly GCA_029593785.1 of Cabassous unicinctus. Lineage (NCBI taxonomy): Eukaryota > Metazoa > Chordata > Mammalia > Cingulata > Chlamyphoridae > Cabassous > Cabassous unicinctus. Next base: position 14,468 of record JAQZBX010053441.1, on the reverse strand, counting down.
TTGCAAAGACACTTATGCACACGCGCACACATGCTCTCACACGGACACAAGTAATTGATAATCAACCATGTAATTTGAGGCAATAATTCTGTCGGGGCCAGATGACAGGCTCCACCCTGCCGGCAGAACAGAGCCCCGATCCTAGCTGACCCGGCAAGGGGCGTCGTGGGCTTCTTCCCTCCTCTGGGCGTGTGCCGAGGGGGGCCGCAAGGATGTGCCTGACATGGCCATGAGCAGCCCCCTTGTCTCGGGGCGGTGGGATTAGGTGATTTTCTTCTTTTTTTTTCTTATTTGTATTTTCTAATTTTCACACACTATCATCTGTGGTATTAAAAAGATCATGGCCATTGTCACTGCTTTTGACTGTAAACCAAAGGGCTCTAACCGCAGCACGTATTCAAATCACCCAGAGAGATGGTTAAAGATATGGATCCCTGGGCCCCGACCAAGGAGACAAGACTCAAAGGCCTGGTGTGGGACCCAAAATCTGCATACTTAATAAACGCCCCGAGTGGTTTGGCTGTGGATGGTCCATAGACCACACTTTTAGAACAGATGTCCCAAGCCAGGGGTTTTTATCCCTGGCTGCACATTAAAATCACCTGAGGAGCTTTTAGAAAATTCCAATGCCTGGGCTTGACCCCTGAGATTTCGACTTCATTGGTCTGGGGTGTACTCTGGGCATCAGGGTTTTCTTTCCAGAGCACCACGGGTGATTCTAACAGTCGTCCAGGGGTTAGACGTGTGCATTTTAGCTCAGCTCACCTGGTCTCTGTCTTCCCAACTTGGTCCCGTTCTCTTTACCTTGGGACCCTCCACCTCTGTTGCCTAAAACTTGAAGGTGCCTCTAAATCACTTGGGGTTTTGTTAAAATGCAAATTCTGGTTCTGGTGGTGGGAAGGCTGTAGGTCCTGGAGAAGTAAGACTCTCTTCCTTTGTTCAAGGCTCACACACGTGGACTTTGGCACAGAAAGTCCTGTTCACTGAGCTCTTCTTCTGGAGCAGGCCCCATGCTGGTGCCGGATCTACATAGATGAATCAGCCTCAGCCTTGGCCTTTGAGAAGCTACCAATGCATGTGTGATCCTCAGCCTTGTTCAGGTGGTGTGTGCCTATACGTTAAGGAACACGTGTTAGGTTCTTTTGGGTTCTTGGGAACAAAACATACTCAGAGTCATACAGGTGATAGGATCCCAGGAAATATGGGGGAGAAAAGGTGCTTGCTCTCGAGGGGACAAGATTAGAATGTAAAGCCACTATGAAGCCAGCCTCAGCACATGAAGGAGTCCCATGGACAGGGTCTTGTGGTGGGGGAGGGCTAGCAGGCACGAGCAAGCCCTAGGCAGGGGGCATGGAAGAAAGAGCCCAGCAGGGAGGTTTGGCATGGCAGTTAGTCTCCGATGATGGCTGCAAGCATCTCCTTCCATCCTGTAAGCATGTGCGTCTCTGCCCATCAAGAGGTCAGATCCATGTGCCCTCCTCCTGAATCTGGGCTGACCTTGTGACTTGCTTTTACCCGTGGAATGTGGCGGAAGTGACGCTGCACTAGTTCCAGGCCTAGCCCTTAAGGGGCCTGGCAGCTTCAGCTTTCTATCTCTCAGAAGCCGGCGGCCATGTAGGAAATCCGGCTGTCCTGAAACCACCGTGCCGGTCCCTGGAGAGGCTGCATGGAAGAGCATGGAGACACCAGGCATGTGAGTGAGCCCTTCTCAGCCCTTCCATCGGTGTCCAGCCACCAGGTGAATGCAGCCAAGCTACCCCAGCTAGCACCACCTAGAGCAGAAGAGCCACCCAGCTGAACCCTGCCCAAATTCCTGACTCCCAGAATCATGGACAATAAATTGTTTTGTCAGCCACTAACTTTTGGGGTGGATTGTTATGCAGCAGATTATGGAAACTCTTTGGTTCTTGTCTTGGTTCTGACACTCATGGATGTAACCTTGTCAGGCCTGCTTCCCGATCTATAAAATGAGGGTCCAATGAGATCATCCCATCAGGAATCTATGATTGTGAATGAGGCTGGGCAAAGGCCCTGCCTGAGCAACCTGTTCAGACCACATTGACCTGGGTCCTCGGATGCATGGCCACCATTCGACTCTGGTGGGAATAGCAGCGAGGACTCCAGTCAAGAGCAGCAGCTTCTGAGCCAGACAAGCATGGATGCAAGCCCTTCACTCTGAGTGCCTCTGAGCTTTTGTCTCTTCATCTGAATAGAAAGCCAGCCAAGTTCCTCCTCCAGGAAGTGCACTCTGATTAGCCTCTCCCCACACTTCTCTAAATACAACTTTATCATGTCCTGCTTGGAAGACAGATATTAATTTCAGGACTTTAGGAAGATGTGGTTGGTTGGAAAAGGAGTGAGGGACCTTGTCCACACTTTCTGAATAATAATACCTCCTTATTGAGTCCAAAGGGCCTGCTAAGCGCTTTGCATGTATTGTCCTCACATACACCTTTGTGAGAAGAACTATTATCACCATTCCCACGGTGGGGTGTGCAGGCCCTCGTCTGACACTATAATTTGTTTCTGTGTTCAAGCGTGCTTGGGTGTGTGTATGAACGCGACTCCTCCCTGCTTACCTTTGGGGCTAATAATAAAACATACAAGAGAAACATTTGTGGAACTTGAAGGAGATGATTTCTCATCTATCTCAACCCACCTGCCCTTCAGAGGCATGTCCAGCAGCAGATCCCTTTTCACCACCTTTGCCACCACCAGCCTGGCCCTGGCCACCATTGCTTTATGTGTATCCCTCCAATAGCCTGGTCTCCCTGCTCTCCCACTCTGGGCCCCCTACAGAGTGGTCCTGTTAAAATGCAAGACAGATGATGTCACCCATTGGCTCAAAACCCTACAACGGCTTCTGTCTCACTCAGAGTAAGCACCAGTGTCCTTCCAATGGCCCTCAAGGTTCACCACCACCTGCCCCTTGCCCATTCTCTCTGACCTCATGTCTCTCTCCTTATTCTCTCCAGGACAGCCTCTCTGGCCACAAAGCATGTCCCTGCACGTGCTCTTTCCTCTGCCTGGAACCCTCTTCTACCGAACAGCTACATGGCTAAGTCTCTCACTTAGAGCCTTTACTTAAGTGTCACCCTCTTAATGACACCTTCCCTCACCATCCTATTTAAATTTGCCCCCTTATCCTGGGGTACCCCAGCCCTCCTTTTTTGCTTTGGTTTTCTCCATAGCACATCTTACCATCAAATATCCTGTTTATTCTACTGGCTTATTTACTTTTCTATCCTGTCCCCCTCCCCTCAACACTCTAGAATGTAAACTCCAGTGTAGGGATTTGAGTCTATGCTGTTTATTGGTATTGCCCCAATACCTGGCAACAGCTCATTAAAACTGTTACATGAATGAATGCAAATGCACACACAGAAACACGCGTGTTCAAAAAATGAACCAGACCCAACTTGTGTTTTGATACAAGTGTTAAAGCATTCCTGGAGCATCGCTTGGTTTCCACCCTTCACCCTGGCACGCGCACGTGTGTGTGTGTGTGTATACACAAGTGTCCACGTGGAAGTTTGGTGATTGTGGTAGTGGTGGTGGACATTAAAAAAAAAACTCATTGAGAATACACTTCCCCATCCTCCTCAAGCCCTCTCTAGTCAGATGGGATTTGCCATTGGTCTGGGAGAGACCAGGGATCCAGGAAGGAAAACAGTGCTACCGGGCTGATACCATGAGGCCAGCCAGTCCAACTGATTCAATGACTGAAGGAGATATTTCCATGTGGGCCCTGGAACGTGCAGTGTGGACCATCCTGGCACTGTCCCAGGAGATGTTCCTGCTCACCTGATCCTCCCATGTCCACACCGATGGCCCCTCACCAGAGGTTAGGGCTCCATCGTTCCCCAGGGGCAAAGGGGTCCGGGACAGGGTGTCTACTGGGGTGCCTGCTGGGTGAGGTAGCATGGGGGGACTGGCATGCCAAAGGAGCATGCCAAGGTCCTTTCCAAATGAACCAAGTGATGAGCAACCCAGGGTCAGAGGAACGAGGTTTCCCTTGAGAAGAGATGACTGTTGGTGGTAACTTAGCTCCCTCCAAATGGCAGAGTCATTGAGACCCATACCTGGGGTCTGTACCTTCTAGTTTGGGGGGAGGGATAGAAAACATTTTGTGTTTCCAAAGAGGAAACTGAAGCTCAGAGGGGCTATGTCCTCTGTCCAAGACCACTACATCCACTGCAATGAGTCCAAGAGGCAAGGAGCCTTGTTCACTGCTGTATCCTAAACACAGAACCATCTCTAAGGATTGCATGAACACTCACACAGGGAATGGTGGCCTCTGGGCTTACACTTGTGCCTGCTTGACTCCCAAACGAGTTGGGTTCAAAAACTTAGTGTTTCCATTTCCCAGGACCGCTATAACAAAGTTCCACAGACCAGCTGGCTTAAACAACAGAAACTGATTGTCTCAGTTCTGGAGGTCAGAAGTCCAAAATCCAGTTGTTAGCAGGGGCCGCGCTTCCTTTGAGGCCTGCAGAGTTCTGGAGGCGGCTGGCAGTCCACAATGTTCCTTGGCCTGTGGCATAACTCAATCTCTGCCTCCATCATGGGGCCGTCTCTCTATGTCTTACCATGTCCACATTTCATCAGCTGAAAAGGACACCAGTCATATTGGATTAGGACCCACCCTGATCCAGTTTGGCCTTATCTGAACTAACAACATCTTCAAGATCCTGTTTACAAATAAGTTCACATTTACAGCGCTGGAGTTTAGGGATCTGAACACGTCTTTTGAGGGACACACAAAAATTCAACTTGTAACACCTGGTTTACCTGTCACTTATTTCGTGTCCCTCTCTGGCCCCTTGTGTTGCCTGACACTTGGTGGGTGCTCGGTGACTATGGGGTCCATTGACCTAGCAGCAGCAGGATGTGCCAAGAAGCCCCTGCTCCACCAGGACCACTCCAGCAGAACAGGCTGCACCTTTGCTCCAAGCCAGCAGGGGGCGCACACACATTGCTTTCTAGTGGGCTTCTCCAACACCTCCCCAAGCCCCCTTCAGAAGTCTCCCCTCCTTGTGATTGAGTGGTGTGTTCCACATAAAGGGGTCTTACCTCAACCAGCCTATTTAATGTCAGGAGACTTCAACCCGTGCCGTCTTCCCCAGCAGGCAACCCACTAGAAATGTGTGGGTTCCGTTAACTTACTGTTACTGGGCTCGGCCCCACCTAGGCACTTGACAAGCATTATCTCATTTAATCATTTCAGGTGCTAATATCAGTTTTACAAATGAGAATACTGAGACTGGAGGCTAAGTGACTTACCACCCAGCCGGCTAACAGAGGATTGGCATTCAGCCCAACTGGGGCGCTGGCGCACGCCCCTCTCCCCCCACCCCACCCCGTTCTGCTCCCAGGTGGGCAGCATGGGCTGGAGACCCTGGCTGAGGCCTGGGCTTCCCTAGAAGACTGGATTGGAAATAACTCTTCTAAGAAGAGGAGGGGTGCCTGCCCCAGTTCTGCCCTGCTTCCTGCCTCTTTGTGGGTTGCCACTGTTCCCCAAAGCTCTGGACAGGCCTCTTGGGCTGGCCTGCCAGCTCTGTGCTGCTCTCTTGGGGCACCCAGGGCCACTCCCTCCTGGTGTCCATTCCAGCCACTTGGCACACACTGGGGAGTGTCCCACATGTTGACGTTGGAGGTGGTGGGGGAGGTGAAGGCCAGCCCTGTGGGAGGCAGAGAAAGCTTCCCGGCATGCACGTCACTGCAGGACCAGCTCGCCTACCCCCTCTGCCATTTTACATGCAAGGAAACAAGCCCAGAAAGGGGTGGCCACTAGCCCAAGGTCACGCAGCTTGTCATGGCAGAGCCAGGGCTGGAACCCAGATCTCCAGACTGCCAGGCCTGGAATTGCCTCCTTCCGGCCACCCAACTCCCCATACCCGCCCCCCACCCACACCATATCCCATAGCAAATCCTGCTTATCCTTTTCAAGGCACTGCCTCTCTTCCATGGAGCTGGTCCCTCCCTTAATTAGAACGCTTTGCTCCCTTTAACTGAGGCACTTGCATCCTCTTCTAGGTCATCTCACCTATCTCCCCAGCTGATGGAAGTTTTGAAACAAGTGCCATGCCACAGCGCAGTACGGCGGATAGGGCACCAGGCTAGGTGCTCAGACACCTCAGTCTGAACCTGGCTGGGCCACTACCTTGCAGTGTGACTCAGGAAGGTCACTTCCCCTTTTTGGGCCTCAGTTTCCCCTCTGTTCCAGATCAGGGAGCCTGTCTGGGAACAGAGTGGACAGAGTCCTGCTCTCCCCGCCCCCACCCCTCCCCAGAGTCAACTGGAGCAGCCCCACATTTTTTTCTTCCTTAACTATTTGGGCTTTTGTGGGGGGCTGGAAAAAGTTTGAAAACCATTTTGAGGTCCTTCCCAGTCTGATCTTGTTGCTTTTTGCAGGTATATGGCGTTTTGCATAGAGAAGATTCTCAATAAAGTTTTGTGGATGGAATTGAGTGTTAGTGCTGGGAAGCAGGGCTGAGCTGAACCTGGCTGAGACAAGCAGGATGTTACTGGCTGGAGGGCCAGTCTGAGGGAAAGGGAGCCTGGAAGAGGCTCCTAAGGTGAAGATGGCCTTTGAAAAGGGGGTTGAGACTGCCCTGAGTCTGCAGCTTCTGCTCCCCACCTCCTCTGGGCTCCCTACTGGCTTGCCCCTGAAGTGAGCCGCCGCCTCTCCCCCAACCCCGCTGCAGATGCCACAATGTCCTTGCACAAACCCTTCCCCGGCTCCCGCTGCCAGGGGCCGCCCACATGGCTGGGCGGACATGAGTCTGGCAGGCCTTGGCGAGGCTGAGTTCTCCTGGAACGAGGTTCGGAAAGGCCGTGGGGCTGGCACAGAGCAAAACTCTGTGGCCTGATCGGCCGGCCAAAAGCCAGCTGGGCCACCCGGCCCCAAAGGCAGGCCTTTCCCAGCTGCAGAAGTCTGCAGGGCTTCTCTGGGCCAGTTTTGGGAGGAGACAGACTTTGTGTGCTTTTGTCAAACTGCAGGCCCTGTTTTACACTGTGTGGATATGTTAGTTCTGCTTCCAAATCTTGGCTCCTCCTGGAGCTACAAATTACACTCTAGCTGTCATCCTGTAGTCAAGCTTCCATGCCCCAGGGTAATCAAGGACCACCCCAATGGTACTAGTGTGACCGCCCACAATTAGAAAAGCCTGTGCTGTGCAGTGTTTAACTCTGACCAGGGTAAGTTAAAAGGAAAATGACTGTTACGGACCCAAGAAGTTCCATCAAGGATGCTAACTAACATAGTGTGCAAATATCATTGTCATCATCATCTTCATTGTCATTCTAGCGCCCGCCCACCTCTGAATTGCTCTAAACTTTACTTTATTACCATTGTCCATGTTCTCTGGGCAGCCAGAAACCCTCACCTATGTATGCATTTGCCTCAGCGTCTCAGCAGGAAAGTCTTTCATCTTTATTAAGAACCTACTATGTGACAAGCACTCGCTGGGTGCTTTTAAAACCTTATTTTAGGGAAGTGGGTGTGGCTCAATCGATAGAGCTCCCGTTTACCATATGGGAGGCCCCGGGTTCGCTTCCCGGCACCTCCTTGTGAGGGCAGGCCGGCTCTCCGGGCACTGTGGGCTGATGCGGCAAGACCTCACAGCAAGGGGGAGATAAGCAGACACAGAGAAAGCGCAAAGCAAATGGACACAGCAAGCACAAGCAGCAAGAGGGGGGATAAATGAATAAATCAATCAATCTTTAAAAAAAAACACCTTATTTTATTTATCACAACAACACTGTGAAGTTGATCTGTTAGGCTGCTTTGCGTAGCAAGTCACAGCAACCCTGAATCTACTGGCTTGAGCCATGGATTTCTCTTTAAACAATGAATGATTGATCAGCTTCTCATAGCATGACGGCTGCTATGGTCTCAGCCATCTCTCCAGATATCTTATTCGGCTACAGAGGACAATTGTTTCTCTCATATTTTAAGAACAAGGAAATATTTCCAACCCCCCCCCCCTTCCCAATGGGCTCCTTCCTACATCTCATTGATCAGAACTGGATTGCAGACTCATCCCAAAATGAATCCCTGGCAAAGGATATGGGATATCAAGATTAGTTTAGACTAATAAGGATTGCCCTGCCCCCTCCTTAGTCACATGGAGAAAGGAATGGACGCCTGGAAAGAAAATTCAGGGCAGAAAGGAAGAAAGCAGGAGAGACCAGTGGGTAGCAACCAACAATATCTGCCACACAGGTAATTATTGTTATCTTCATTTTACAGATGGGAAAACCGAGACTGAGAGAGATGAAGTAATGAGCTCAAAGTCACAGTAAGAGCCCAAGTTAGGATTTGAACCCAGAACTGTTTGATTCCAAAGCCGTGGCTCTTTCCACTAGAGGATGTACCAAGCACTGTACCATCTCTGCTTGTGTATAAAAAAGATTGGAATGTCCACATCTACCCCCAAATTCTTTATGGAACGAAGGAGGGTATAAATCATACATACATACACTCACATACTATTTTACTGCCAATAAAAATATTCTGGTTACAAAAATTTACATTCAGACATTCATTTGACTAGCATTTACTTAGTTCCTTTTAGGTGACTTTGGGGATAGAGAGGTGAGCTCTAGCCTTGAACTTCAATGAGTCCTTGGTGGGGAAGATGTGTAAATAGGTAAGTACAACTCACTTTGATATATACCATTGGAGCATAGAGCTGGGAAATGCTGGAGAACATTTTCTCAAGAAAGGTAAAAAACTGAGCTGGGTTTTGAAGGGTGCATAGGAGTTTGCTCAAAGAAGAAGAAGGAAGAAACATTCTTTCTAGTCAGAGAAAAGAACCCTGCAACAGCATGGGGCTTGAAAGTTCATGTTGTGATCAAGGAACAAAGAGGAATTCAAGGTGGTCAGAAAGTAACTGAGGGGGAGGAAGAGGCAGAAATGGAAGTTGGAGGCAGTTTCCCAGGGACCTTGTATTCGGAGCTAAGGAGCTTGCCTTGATACTGTAGGTGCCTGAAAAATTTTTGAGCAGGAAAATAAAGTGATCAGATTTGAATGATCTTGAAAACTTGAAAACCCTAAGGAACCCAAGTGAAAGTTAGTGGGGGATGTAGAAAGGCCTCAAGTGCATGGATGTGCTCATGACACATGGATTCTGGTACCAATGAAGAGAAGTCACAGGGAAGGAATGAGAAGGTGTTCTCCCCCAGCATCAGCACAGTGTCCATCTGTCCTTGGGGCTGATATGCCTGTGCTGGGACGTGTGGGACCTTCCAAGGGCTGGAGAAGACCCACAAGGCAACGAATAGTTTGATAAGTATATCCACACAGAACAAACATACTGGCTCTGAGGTTACTATTGTTATTAAAAGCTAGCAGCTACTGAGTGCTTACTACAGTATAGGCACTCTGCTAAGTACTCCAGCTACATTATCTTATTTAATTCTTACAACAATTTTGTAAAGGTAGGCTTAGGCTGAATTATATGAAATTGCCAATATTTGATGTTTAACTTATGAAAACAGATGAGGAGATTGGGAGGTTCAGAAATTTGGCTCAGGTCACACATTCATACACGGCAGAGTTGGGATTCAAACCCAGGTCTATCTGATAAGGGCTGTGGGGTCAGGCCATCCACTGGAAGTTCCAGCTGTGTGATCTGGGGCAAGTTACTTAACCTCTCTGAGCTTCAGCTTTGTCATCTATAAAATAGGGATAGTAAGGAACCCACCTTATCAGGTGAAGATTAGAAGAGAAGATGCATGAAAATGCTTAGCGCAGTGCCCGACACATACGAGGTGGCCAGTGAACATCAGCTGTGCCTGCTGTCATCATTGTTATCAATATTCCAAAGCCTGGGCTATTCATCTCCTTCCCAACCTGCTGAGGAGATGCTTTCTGGGTCAGTGTGTCCCGAGGGTGGAGAAGAGAGAGATTTTGCTGCAGGAACTATGACAGTTACTGGTGAACAGTCTTCAAACTCATGGTGCGGTGCGAGGAAAGCCAGGAGCTGGGTTTCCGGCACCACAGGCCCCTGCTTGCTCCTTCCTTTCCTGAGGTTTCTGGGTCCTGACAGTCACAGGGGATTGGCCCAGGAGTGAGCAGACCTCCCCCTGACGGGTGGCCGGGGCAGCTCTGCCTTCACTCAGGGCAGCCTCCTCCTTTTCCCATGAACCAGCCTGAACAGAGCAAATTTCCAGGAAACATTGACTACTTTTGCTTTCTAGAGTCCTGTCTATCAGTGAGGCATCCCTTGAGTCCGTCTCTGTCCTGGGGTGTGTGCACCCCTTCCTGGAAGGCTTTCTGCTTTTGTGTGCAGATGTTTCTGACGCATGCGTGAATGCAGCTTTGCGTGTGCTTCGGGTCCAAGTGGATCTGCGCGGGCCCGGGCAAGGGGGTCGCACCATCCTTGGCAGCGACAGCCCAAGGACACTTTTGGTCCGTTGCATTCCACGCCCGGGTGGAGCCCCTGCCTGCCTGGTGAGTATTTGACTCCCTTCATTTCTCCATCTAAATCTCGGAGCATTCTTTAGGCAGAAATGACAAGTGCTGCTAACTTGAGAATGAAGTTCAAACCCTGGCACCAGCTGTTCTCAGCATATCTTCTGGAGACAGGGGTGCTTTGGCTCACAGACTGACATCATGGCAGCTGCGATAATGAAAGACTGAAAGAGGTGGAGAACAGGCGGGCCCGCTCAGCACACCTTTGTTTCAGCACTTTTGGATGCTCGGAGCTCTTTCCAGCACTGTCTGCCCTTTTGCTTGGCTGGACTCTTGCACGAGACCTGGCTGCCCCCAGCTCGGTCTCTCTGAAAAACATGTTCAGCCCCCTCCAGAGAAACTCAAAACACAGACACTCCTTATGCATTTTCCTGGAAACATTCTATAGCTCCAGCCTGGGAAAGCTTCCAAAAGTTTCCCGAACCAAAGATAATAAAAAAAAAGGGGTTGGGGGGGAGGGAGGGAAGAGAAACTTGGGCAAACGTTCCTGTTGATTAATGTTCAAGGGAACAGACTTGGATTGTAGGGAAAGGAAAAAGGAAGGGTTTTCCAGGTCAATTTAAACATTCGTGCTGTTTTCTTTAAAGGCAATTTCAGAATAGCTGGCCTCCCCAGAGCGATTTTTTGGAACCTACCCAGAGAGCAAAAACTTACCCTTCCTTCCCCCATCTGGAAAGTTTTCACTCCAGAGGCCCTGCTCATTCCTGAGCTCTGGCTTTAGAAAGGACTTTCCCAATCTTCCAAGATTCCCTGCCCTCCCTCACCCTGCTGACCTCTAAGGAGTTATGCTTGCTCCACCCCAGAAGCAGCTGCATTCCAGCTGTGGAGCTATTATGAAACATTTAGGAATCCTGGGCTCAAAAGGGAAAGGAACTGAGGCATGGGTCCTAAGGACCTGAATGCTGGTGAAAATCTGCAGAGAAGCACAATGAACACATTCTTGACTTCGGATGCCCTTTACACTTCTACTGTGCAGAAGAGCCAGCTGTCAGCTTCTAGAAAACGTTCCTTGGTGGATTTACAGATAGAAGTGCTGACCAGTCTGACCCCCTTCCTGTGAAATCCAAGAAATGAAATTCAAACATATTTGTGAAGATGCAAAAGTATTTTCACTTACTCGTGGGCTCTCATCTTTTTAATTATAAAGCACAACGTCTGGCTCCAAAGAAGACTTCGCAACAGCAGAGTAAACAGAACCTTAAGAATTTGCCAAATGATTTTGACTCTTGGGGCCAGTTTAGGGGCAGAAAATGGGGTGATGTTCTCCTCGGAGCTTCCCTGCTCTTCCAAAGACGGGGTTGTCGTCTGAGGATTCAGATAGAGAGAGGGTGCCTGGGACCAGGGAGGGTCCTTTAAAAACATGGAAGTTGATCAGCAGGGTAGGGCTGAGCAAATGGCTTTTTAGGCAGCTGAAGCCCTCAGCAGCTGTCAGAACAACTGCCACCAAGCTCTCCTGGTTGCAGGGGTGCTGCGGCATCCACTAGGTCTTTCAGCCTCGTCAGCCGCCACACATCTTCTGGGGCTGAGTGGAGGACTCTCTGAGGACTCTCAGGTTGACGACAGCCCACCTCATCACCGGGTCTACAGTGGCTGACAGCAGCTGCCTGGCTACACTCTGCTTTTTCCAAACTGTTTAATCTTCTGACTCTTGAGATTCCATACCTTTTCGCTCACATCCCTGCCCACCCAGCCAGAGAGTGACAACTAACTGCCATGGGTATACTCTGTGACTATGAGAGAGTCAGACCTCCAGGAGGTCCTTCCTTTATGCTTGCTGCTGGAAATGGATATGGAAAACCAGTAGGAGAAGTGGTGGCCTGTGTCCAATGGGGCCACCCCACTATTGGGAAAGAGTCCCTCTCCCCACTTCTTCCCACTCCTGCTGTCCCACTTCAAACACTCCCTACAACCCACTTTTTAACACCTCCAGGGAGACCACTGCCACGGTCACCCCCACTGACATAGCCTCTACCCATCCAGGGATTTTCCCAGTGCAGCCTTCATGGTTGCCAAGGAAAGCTACCCATCTCCCCAGCATGCTCCTTGGGGCTTTGAGACCCCAAAAGGAAAGCACCCGGAAACCCTAGAGCGGTCTCCCTGCTGAAAACAATGGCTTCCAGGGTATATGCCAGACACACTCACAGCACCCGAAATAGACTCATTGTCCTCTTGCACAACATCCAGGAATTTGGTGAAACTCATCATTTTTCAGGTTACCGATAATGCAAGTTTAGAAACTGAAACAGGAAGGAACACAGGCTGAAAAAGCTTTTATCCAGCCCACAGCATTTCTCTTTCCAGATGCAAGATAGTTTTTTTTTTTCCAGCAGCACTTGGCGGGGTTAAAATTAGCTGGCAGCATTCTGGTCACATGCTAGACAACCAAACAAAAGGGAGTTGTTCCTCCTGTCGCTCCCAAACTTGCTCAAGACTGGCCTTCCTAATCCATAGATTTCTGGGGAGCTGGCTCTCCAGGCCTTGATACAAGGGGGCCACTCCATGAACTCCCCTTGCTATCATCCCTGCTCTAACAGTGATGAACACTGAGAAGGTCAAGGCTGCGAGGCTGCTTGGGATCTCCGGGCCTGCCTCAAGCTGGAAGGCACTCGAGGGCCACAAAATGGCTTTTGCACATCTTCCCCCTAATGTGGGAGAGGAAGGCTGAAAAAAGGAGGCAACTTTGAAGTCAATGGAAAAGCCAACACCACGAAGGATATGGAGAGAGAGGAAGGGTAGCATCTGAAGTGTGAGCGGGGGCAGCGGCTTCTAGGGGTGGGGGCTGCTCTTGGTATGATTATAAAGGAAAAACAACCCATCTGAGCTACATGTGGCAAGCACTTAGGACAGATTCTTTATCTCTGGGCTGTGATGTTAGGGGCTTGTCATGGTCTGCTTTGTTCTCCCAGCTTAAAATCGTCACCAGAAGCCCTGGATTTGAAATACAGCCTCTGATTCACACACATAGTCAGGAAACATCCCTTGTGCTTAGGACAGAAACACGTCCATCAACCTGGGAAAGGAATCACCACCACAAAATCTGCTTTTTGGTTTGCCAGAGCTCAGCAGCTGCGAAAGCCAAAAACCCAGCTGCTTGGATTGTCTGGGGAAGGGGAGGAGGGAGGCCACGGGGGAGGGGTTTTTCTGACTCTCCAACCCCCATTGAATTCCAAGCTGAAACTCACCTCAACATGTCTCAAGGGCCCACTGCTCCTAAATATCGGGTTTTAACACTAGCCCTTCCAGCTCTGCGCCTGCTGGCAAGGTGAAGCAGATGGTTTTTATTGATTAAATTATTTATTTGGAAGGGGCTACTTCGGAACCAGGAAATTCCAGCGAGACAAACGGAGCGAGGAGCCCCGGCCAGAATTGCCGTGACAATCACAAGCAGACACCCAAAGAGAGGCGGGTTAAAAGAAATTGCAGCTCAGCCCCAGGAATCTGGGGCATTTTCAGGCTTTCTCCTGTCCCTGTCAGCCATGCAGCATGAAGAAATACCTCATTTGGCTCAATATTCTGGGGTAGTCAAGGGTCCATGTGAGCAATGTAGGGCCTACTTGCTCAAAAGGGCCTCACAAATCCAACCAAACAGGCCTCTGACTTGCATCGCGAGCTGAAGCCCTCATTATGCAGAGACCCAAACAGAAACCCCCCTGCCTTCCTACCCAGCACATAAAGTCCTCTTTAATAAACACATACCATTTTTCAGTGGAACAGCCTCAAGGTGTTAAAAGTACATAAAGGTCTGAAAGCTGAAACCCCAGATAAACAGTGTGCCGAAATACATGTAGCCGAAAACACTGACAGCCACAGGAAAAATAGGTGCCTTTTCTGGGATGTTAATGAATGTTTAAGTTCAGGAAAGCTTCAGGAAACAGTGAGTTGGGTTGAGAAGGAAGACTGCTCACCTTTTTTACCTCCAATGCAAATAAATCACCAAACCTCTTTGGCTTCCACAGACATTAACTGAAATGGAGTATTTCATTCCCCC